>VZTN01023434.1:0-26053 GCA_013400515.1 Erpornis zantholeuca
ATACTTCAACCCAGGACAGAGCAATACAGAAAAATACAGCAGCACTCTCACAAACAGCACTAAGGGCCTGTTCCTCTCTCTGGCTGATCGGGATGAAAGCTCATTAATGGAAAATACATACATATGCACAATATGAATCCCTTCAGTAGCTAGCCCCATTTCTGGCAACTGGGCATGAGAACTCTCAAGGCCTGCAGCCCCACTCCAGCTGTTGGTACTCAGACCTCATGCATGCGCACATGCAAACACACACTGGGTTCCTCCAGTAACTGGCCTTAGACACTCAGTCTATCCAGTAGCTGACACCTGTATCCCCTGGTCTTCCCTGGCCTCATAAAGATGCACACACAAATAGGTCACTCCAGCGGCTCATCTGGACTTATGGCCTTTCCAATAGCTCTCTCTGAGACCCTCTGATCTCTCCAATAACTGCCCCAGACTTACCACCTCTCCAATATCTGGCTCCCAAGCCTCTCATCCTACTTTCTGGCTAGTCCAGCTTGAATTTTACTAGCTATTACACACACCTACACAACTGGAAGACACTCCAGTTGCTGAGACCTCAGGCTCAGGAGCCCCTATAATTCCATGATCCCTTCTCTTGGCATTTAGACCACTATGCATGCATGCAAAATAGAGAACCTCTTCATCTAAGAAGACTAGCTGAGGTGTTTGATAAGAGAAGACAGACTGCGTTGATCAGGCACAGGGCATGGCCAGACAAGTGTACTGACCAGCAACATGACTGGGCATTTTATCCCTTTATCCCTCTATTTTCCTATGCTTATTCCTCTCCAATCCATCTTGATACCACCCTTCCATTGCCTTTGGGCCTTCCCTTAAGTACCAAGTCTTGTACAGTCCCAAAATGCTCTTCCCCTGCAACCTATGAGTCCTATATCCCTGAAGGCAGAACACACCCCCCCCATCCCCCAGTCTACACAGTAATATAAGGGGAGCCTCTTCTGTTGATTCCTCTCAGCAGGTCTCACACCCAGACAATGGTCTGACTTGCAAAACTAAGGCTTTGTCTGAAGCCAAAATAATACAAGTGTATTGAAAAAAAAGTAAAAATTTATAGTAGAACATAAAAACCCCTATGCCAGATCATTTAAATATTATCCATGTTCTACCTTGAGGAATTCTCAAACATTTCCTTATAATGGAAACATAACAAAGAGAATGGCTTCACAACCACTCCCACTCATCATCACAGAATCTCTTTTCAGTGAGTTAACAAACCCACAGAAACTACAATTGTTTACAAAGAAAAGCAATACTAGGAACATACTATCTTTAATATGGGAATTGTACAGTCTATAATAAAAAGCTTCAAGAACTTTAATGCCTACCTCAGTCAAGCTTTAAACTTGCTCCGCTCCTCTCCCCAACTTTTCTTTAACTCACCAGTGCATGTGCTTCTTAGCTATCGGCTTGTACTTTCTCCAAATACACAACCCAAACATCTGCCTGTCATACCACACATCCATCTTGCTTTCTTCTTGGTCTCATAAGCAAGGGTCATCCCAATGGTTTCATGATTTAAAGTTTCTAATTTCTTTCCTGTTGGCATACACAGGAAGTATCCAAAATATGATCCCCTTCCAGTCTTGCATAATTTTTACATGCCACAGTTGGTGAGATGACAGCGGCAGCAGCAGCAGCAGCAACTGAGGTAAGTCCAGGGGTGAGGGTTAGATCAGGCTGTACAGAGGGGAGTCGCCAGCTCAGGAACACATGAGCAGCAGCCTCGAGCCTCATGTGGACCCAGAAGCCCCCAGCAGCCAATCAGATGAAGAGAGGGCACTTCCAGAAGCATCTGTCGTGGTTTGACACTGGCCAAATGCCAGTCACCCTCCCCTGCTACAGCTGGACAGAGGAGAGAAAAAATTTAAATGAAAGGTTCACTAATTGAGACAAGGACTGGGAGAAAACAAGGGCAAACAGGCTCAACTTAGAGGTACAAAGTGAATTTATTACTAACAAAGTCAGAGGAGGATAATGAGAAGTAAAATAAAACTTTAAAACCACCTTTTCTTCCCCCAACCCCTCCCTCCTTCCCACCGACAGCGCAGGGAGACAGGGAGTAGTTGGAGTGATGCAATCACCCCAACAGGGAGTGGGGTTTTTGGTCAGTTCATCGCCCCAGCTTTTCTTCCACTGTTCAGGGAGAGGAGTCCTTCCCCTGTGAGACCGTGGGGTCCCTCCCACGGGAGACAGTTCTCTGAGAACCTTTATGACATGGGTCCACTCTCATGAGCAGCAGTCCTCCCAAAACTGCTGCAACATGATTTCCTCCCACAGGCAGACAGTCCTTCCAAAACTGCTGCAGCATGGGTCACTCTTCCACAGGGTGCAGTCCTTCAACGACAGGCTGCTCCAGCTTGAAAGCAAGGGCCCCCTCTCTCCACCAGGTCTCCCACTGGACCACAGCCTCTTCCAGGCATCCACCCACTCCAGCGTGGGAACCTCCCCCATGGACTGTGGATGGATCTCTGCATCCCCTGTGGATCCCCATGGGCTGCAGGGGGACAACCTGCTTCACCATGGTCATCACCACGGCCTGCAGAGGAATCTCAGCTCTGGTGCCTGGAGCACCTCCTCCCCCTCCTTCTTCACTGACCTTGGTGTCTCCATGTTGTTTCCCTCACATGTTCTCACCTCTTCTTCCCTGGCTGGAAAATTACAACTGCATGCCCAATTTGTTTTGATTTTCTTCTTAAATATGTTATCACAGAGGCATTACCATCATGTGCAATTGGCCCAGCCTTGGCCAGCAGCATGTCCATCTTCAGAGCCATCAGGGATTGGCTCTGTCGGACATGATGGAAGCTTCTAGCAGCTTCTCACAGAAGCCACCTCTGTGGCCCCCCCACTACCAAAAACCAGGCCGTGCAAAACTAACACAACATCCAAGGGAGATTTAAATGGCTCTAGGGAGTGCAAGCGATCCAGAGCACAGCAAACAGGAGTGGGCAAACGGGCATGGCGTGCAGTGAAGGCATTGCATAGCAGTTTGTATAGCACTTCGCGCAGGAAGGGCTCCTCTCTGACCATCTGGGAGCAGCCAAGAAGCAGTAAACAGATGCGGTAGCTGGTGGAGAAGAGCACAGAGATCCTTTCATCCCCAGCCTTATTAGCATACTAGTGTAAGCTTCCTCAGTTATGGTGTTGACATGCCATAGAGCTCAATCCCCTGTAGCTGCTGGAGTCACTGACCCAGCTGTGCCAAGAGGTCTCCAGACAGACAGACCTGCTGATGGTAGATGCAGCTCTTCAGGTCACAGGTTGCTGGGAGTGCTTGATGCCTCTGTGTGAGGCTGGGGCAGACAAGCAGTTCTTTTGCAGGTGTGCTGTGGTTGAGGAGCTGTGTTACCAGGTGAAGGAGCTACAAGAGGAAGTGAACAAGCTACATAGTATTTGAGTAAACAAGCAAGAGATTGAACGGTTATTTTCAGAGATGCTACAGTCTCAGGACTCTCAGAAGTCTCAAGCCTCCATTGTAGTGGAGAAACAGGTGGACTCAACCCTGCAGGGTAATTAGTCAAGGGTCTGTTAAAGACAAAGGCCAGAAGCAGGTCTCATGTACCAGAAGAAAGGTTCCTCCTCAGAATTTGACAAGTAGGACTAGCACCTTCCACAACAGGTATGAGGCCCTGGAACTAGAATGCCAGTCAACTGATGAGGTGGGCGAAGGTCCTTCTGGGATAGAGGGGCCTCCTAAAGCAACCCCACCTGTACGCACATCACGACCTCCTCTGTTAAAAGAGTAGTTGTAGTAAGAGACTCCCTTCTAAGGGGAACGGAGGGTCCGATATGCAGACCAGACCCAACTCACAAGGAAGTCTGCTGTCTCCCAGGGGCTTGGATAAGGGACATTACTGGAAAACTCTCCAGTCTAGTATTGGCTGTTCAAGCAGGCAGTGACAAAACAACAAAGGAAAGTCTGAAGGCAATCAAGAGACTTCAGGGCCCTGGGGCGATTGGTAGAAGGATCAGGAGCACAGATAGTGATTTCCTCAAATCTTCTGGTAACAAGGATGTCTTGGGGTGACTTTATGATGTTGTATTCCCTATCGCCACTCTATGCCCAGACATTAATCTTGTGCCTTTAAACTGGGTTCGAGAGAAAGAAAAAAAAAAGCCTGATGAACTTTTCAAAGCAGTTTTGTGCTCCAAGGTCACTCCATCTACTCTCTGCACACTTCTGTGGCAGCAAGTGGAGGAAAGCACCTTCCGTCTTTTCCCAGCTCTTGGCTCCTTTTTCTCAGAAGAGAGAGATGCAGAGTTAAACGCCTTTGTTTCCCTGGGACTTTGGCTTCTTCTTCTTTTCTTCTGGAACTGTTCAGAACACCAGAACTCACTGGGAAAACTCTCCACCGAGGCCCAGAGGGGGCCCAGGCCGAACTCCAGCTCCAGGGAGGAAGGAGGCCACGCCCACAAAGGACTGAAAAGTTACCAGGTTCTCTCCACAGCGAGAGATTTTATTATTTAGCATTATTATTCTTTTCCCATGTGTTTGTTAAATAAATAGGTTTTTTTCCCTTTCACTTTCCTCCGAGGAATATTTCTTTCCCGAACCTGGTGGGGGAGGGGCAGCTGTAACCTGCCTTCTATCAGAAGATATTTTCCTCAGAATTTTGTCTCAAACTGGGACAAAGGAATAATATTGATAGGAATAGGCAGATCCATCAGGTCACAGTGTAGCTCCAAGGTTGGTGTCAGCAGAAAAACTTTGGTGCTTTTGACCATGGGATGATCTACTCAACACCTGGTCTACTGACACCTGGTGGGATACACCTTTCTCAGAGGGGAAAAAGAGTTCTAGCACAGGAGCTAGCGGGGCTCATTGTCAGAGCTTTAAACTAGATTGGAAGGGGGAAAGGGACAAAACCAGGCTCTCCAGTGCTGAGTGATGGGACAGTGTGCCAAAACTTGAGGAAACAAGTACTAATGGGATCCCTCAATCTGCTTTACGAGGTGTTGGCTACAATGTACCACACCTGAAATGTTTCTATACCAATGCACACAGCATGAGGAACAAACAAGAGGAGCTCAAAGCTTTGGCCAAGTCCCAGAGATTTGAAACTGGCATAAGTGAAACCTGGTGGGATGAGTCCTGTGACTGGAGTGCCCTGTTGGACAGTTCCAGGTTCTTCAGGAGGAATAGGTAGGGAAGATGAGGCAGGGGGGTGGCACTCTGTAATAGAAGGATTAGAATGTACAGCGCTCACAGTTGGCAATGGCACAGTCGAGAGCCTCTGGGTAAGAATCAAGGGGCAAACAAATAATGCAGATGTTATCATGGGAGTCTACTACAGACCTCCTAGCAAGGACAATGATACCGATGAATTATTCTTTGAGCAACTAAGGGACACTTCCAAGTCAACTGCACTTGTCCTTATGGGGGACTTCAACTTGACAGAAATTAACTGGGATCATCACACAACCCAGGCCAGAAGATTTCTTAAAAACCTGGATGACAACTTCATGGAACAGGTCCTAAGGAAGCCACCTTGGAAAGATGCCCTCCTTGACCTACTGCTTGTCAACAGAGTGGATCTTGTGAGTGAAGTGGTGATTGGCAGCCATCTTGGCCACAGCAACCACAAAGTGATTGAGTTTAAAATCTCTAGTGACAGGAGGAAAAGTGCCAGCAAAACCTCAACCATGGACACAAGGAGAGCAGACTTCAGGCTGCTCAGGGAACTAGTGAATAAGGTCCCCTGGGAAAATGTTTTTGCAGGTTCTGGGGTCCATCAGTGCTGGTCACTTTTTAAACATCACATCCTAAGGGCACAGGAGCAGGCAATTCCCAAATACTGGAAGTCAAGCAGGTGAGGCAGAAGGCCAGCTTGGCTGAACAGGAATCTTCTCTTGGAAATAAGGCAAAAGAGGAACGTGTATGATCAGTGGAAGCAAGGTCAAGTGACATGGGAAGAATACAGAGATGCTGATCATTTGGATTGGAAGGGACCTTTAATGATCATCTAGTCCAACCCCCCCTGCAATGAACAGGGACATCTTTAACTAGATCAGGTTGCTCAGAGCCCCATCCAATATAACCTTGAATGTTTCCAGGGATGGGGAAACATTTGGATTTACCCTCTTTTAGTTTAAAACCATTACCCCTTGTCCTACTGAAAAAGGCCTCACTAAAAAGGCTCTCTCAGTCTTTCTTATAAGCCCCCCTCCTTAAGTACTGAAAGACCACAATAAGATATCCCTAGAGCCCAGCCTAACCAACCCCAACTGTCTCAGCCTTTCCTAATAGGAAAGGTGCTCCAGCCCTCTGATCACTTTTGTGGCCCTCCTCTGGACTCACTCTAAGAGGTCCATGTCTTGTACTGAGGACTTCAGAGCTGGATGCAGCACTCCAAGCGGGGTCTCACCAGAGCAGAGCAGAGCAGAGTAGAGGGGCACAATCACCTCCCCTGACCTGCTGGCCACGCTGCTTTGAATGCAGCCCAGGACTTGGCTGGTTTCTGGGCTGCAAGTTCACATTGCCGGCTCATGTCCAATCTCTCATCCACCAGCGCCCCCAAGTCCTTCTCAGCAAGGCTGCTCTCGATCTGTTCATCCTCCAGCCTGGATTGATACCAGGGGTTGCCCCAACCCAGGTGCAGAACCTTGCACTTGGCCTTGTTGAACCTCATGAGGTTCATATATGACCACTTCTCGAGCTTGTTCAGGTCCCTCTGGATGGAATCCAATCCCTCAGGCATGCCAACCACACCACATGTCCATGTCCATGTCCATCTTGTACTAGGGAACCCAGAACTGGACATGAGATCACACCTGGAGTCCCAAATGCTGGTGCATTGGATTTGTGTGGCCAGGGTTTGGTAGCAGGGGGCTAATAGGGGTGGCTTGTATAAAAATGCCACAAGCTTCCATTATTTCCAAGAGCCAATGCCAGCCAGCTCCAAGATGGACCTGTCCCTGGCCAAGGCCAAGCCAATCGGAGATGGTAGTAACACCTCTGTGATAACATATTTAAGAAAAAAAGAAAAAGTTATTGCACAGAATTGTGGCCAGACAAGAGTGGATTGAGAATATGCGAGACGAACAACCAAGGTCAGTTGAAAAGGAGGGGGAGAAGATGCTCCAGGCACCAGAGCTGTGATTCCCCTGCAGCCCATGGTGAAAGCCATGATGAAGCAGCTGTGCCCCTGCAGCCCATGGAGATCCATGGGGATGCAGAGATCCATCTGCAGTTCCTGGAGGAGACCCATGCTGGAGCAGGTGAATGCCTGAGAAGAGGCTATGAACCCATGGGAGGCCCGTGCTGGAGCAGGGTCCTGGCAGGGACCTGCAGACCCATGGAGAGAGGAGCCCCCACTAGAGCATGTTTCCTGGTAGGACTTGGGACCACATGAGGCATTGGAGCAGGCTGTGCCTGAAGGACTGCCCCCCATGAAAAGGGACCCACACTGAGCAGTTCATGAAGAACTGTAGCCTGTGGGAAGGACTCATGTTGGAGAAGTTTGTGGAGGACTGTCTCCCATGGAAAGGACCCTAGGCTGGAGAAGGGGAAGGGCTCCTCTCCCTGAAGAGGAAGTATTTGCTAGACCTTCACTAGAAGGGCATACTGCTGTCTCATATTCGGTGTATCCTCCAGGACCCTCATGTCCTTTTCTGCAAAGCTGCTTTCTAGCTAGTTCGTGCTCAGCCTGAAGTGGTGTGGGATGTTTACCTCCCCAGGTGCAGGATTTGGCATTTGTCCTTGTTAAACTGCATGAGGTGCCTACCAGACCATTTCTCCAGCCTGTTGAGGTCCTTCTGAATAACAGCCCAGCCTTATAACATATTGACTACTTCCCACTATTTGGTCTTATTTGCAAACTTGTAGAGAGGGGACAAAGTTGTGCTATCCAGTTGTTCATAAACATGAAACAGAATTGGCCCCAATATCCATCTCTAAGAAATACCACTAGTAATTGGCCACCAGTTGGAATTTGCGTTGTTGATCACAACCCTCCAAATCTAGCAGTCTGTCCTAGTTACAGGGATAGAAGGCAGAGTCCAAATTGTGTATTCTACATCCCCTCTACATCATCTTTAGTGGACTGTCTCCTTAAGACCTGCAGCTGAACTAGAAGGAAAGCCTAAGCCACTAGCAGTCGCCCCCATTCAAAGAGAAAACCAAGACCAAATCAGTTCACATAGTGAGAGATCAAGGGGAGGAGGAACCTTCACAACCAGTGGAAGATACAATCATTCAATCCATGTCCCTGGGTGAGTGGTGTGAGCTGCCTAAAGAGTTCACCCATGTCTTGGTTTGAAAGACAGGTGTCTGCTAAGGAAGGCAGAAGCCTCCCTTGGAATGGAAGATGCAACCCTCCTTCCCTCCAAATTATTATAATTTTGAAATCAAGGGGCTTTCAGGCAAAGATACGGGAAAATAGGAATAACAGTTCTTTACTAATATATATATATATATACACACATATGTATATAACACGGCAGGAAAAAATACTGGTTTAAACTGACAGTCAGATACCACCTGACACCCTGTTGGTCAGGGTAGCAGTGGCAGCCCGATAAGATGGTGGCTGCAGTCCTCCTGAAGTGATGGATGTGGTTCTGTTGAAGTGGTGATCCTGTAGAAANAGGCAGGGAGCACTGTCCCACCTGGCTTCAACAGCGCATGAAGATGACGATAGAATACATGCTTTTGGGCACATCTTACATTGCAACCCAGGACAACCTGTCAGACAGATGAGTCCATACTGACCTGGCTGCTCTGAGTCTGGGATGCCACAGCCAATGATACAAACTTAGATGGTGGTGAAGCCAGGCAACTGGGATCCCTGTCCTGGGATGTGGTTATTGACCAGAGGATTGGAAAAAAGCAAGAAAATCTCAGCCTCTGGAGGCAACTCCTGTCAAATGAGGGAAATATAGCGTTGCAGACCTCTATGTGCAGCAAGGCCAGTGGAGCACTATGGAGCAAGGTATCCAGTGCCCAAGAGAAATAGCTGTGATGGAGATAATTTTTTCAGATGATGAGCAACTCCCTAAAAGTCTGGACTGCATCCAGTGTACATCACATATGTGGCAGAAATTTTTATGCCTCGGGCCAAAGATATAATCCCACTACTTAGCATCGCTGCAATGGAAGGAGTGAGAAGACAGAGTGGGTGCTTTGGCTATCAAACTCTGGATATATGAAGACACTATTGCCACACCATTATAGGCCCATGTCTCAGCCATGGAAACAGAACTGGCTGAGCATGTCCAGAACTGGGAAGAGAAAACTGAAGAGGGCTACCAGAAATTCAGAGAGGAGCTTAGGGAAGAAACTTTCCATGTCTCGCCAATACAGACCAGAGTCTCTGCTACTAGGAGCAAGCATCCCCAGGCCAGGGAGAGAGGTAATCTGTGGTTTTACCTGCATGAACATGGAGAAGACACGAGGAGATGGGATGGAAAACCCACCTCTGCCCTAGCAGCAAGGGTATGTGAATTGAAAGGAGGAACAACTACCACAGGAAACTCATCAAGGATAAATCCTGCTTCAGTCTCCCATGGACATGCCCCTAGGCAGAATAGAAGGGATGATGTCATGTCCAATCCTCCGGAAGGGACCTCCAGGTCATATTTACAGGGAGGGAGCAATGAGTACCATAACTAGAACTGGAGGGGCCTTGCCTCTTGCCAGGTAGAGGAAAGTGACAATTGGATCTATTGAACTGTGTGGATCCGATGGCCTGGCACATCAGACCCACAAGAGTATAAAGCTCTAGTTAACACCAGCGCACAATGTACCCATATGCCATCAAGATATGTGGGGACAGAATTTATCTTCATCTCTGGGGTGACAGGGGATTCTAGCAGCTGACTACTGGAAGCTGAAGTGAGCTTGACTGGGAAGGAGTGGCAAAAACACCTCATTGTGACTGGTCCAGAGACCCCATGCATCCTTGGCATATATTACCTCAGAAGTGGGTATATCAAAGACCCAAAAAGATACTGATGGGCTTTTGGGATAGCTGCTGTGCATACAGAAGAAACTAGACAGCTGAATACCTTGCCTGGTCTCTCAGAAGACCTTTCCGCTGTGGGACTGTTGAGGATTGAAGAACAACAGGTTCCAATTGCTACTGCAACAGTGCATCATCAGCAATACTCCATCAACTGAGATTCCATGATTCCTATCCATAAGATGATTTGTGAACTGGAGACCCAGGGAGTGGTCAGCAAGACTCACTCAACCCTTTAATAGTCCTATATGTCCAGTGTGTAAGTCCAATGGAGAGTGGAGACTGACAGTAGACTATTGTGGCCTGAACAGTCATACCACCACTAAGTGCTGCTGTGCTGGACATGCTCAAACTTCAGTATGAGGTCGAGTCCAAGGCAGCAAAGTGGTGCCACCATCGACATTGCTAATGCATTTTTCTCCATTCCTCTAGCAGCAGAGTGCAGGCCACAGTTTGCTTTCATCTGGAGGGGCATGCAGTATACCTGGAATTGACTGCCCCAGGTGTAGAAACACAGTCCCACTATTTTCCATGGACTAATCCAGGCTGCACTGGAAAAGGGTGAGACTCCAGAACACTTGCAGTACATTGATGACATCATCATATGGGGGAACACAGCAGAGGAAGTTTTTGAGAAAGGGGAGAAGATAATCCAAATCCTCGTTGAAGACAGTTTTGCCATAAAACAAAGGTCAAGGGACCTGCCCAGGAAACTCAGTGCCTAGGAGCAAAATGGCAAGACATCATCAGATTTCAATGGACATGATTAATAAGATAGCTGCTATGATCCCACCAACCAACAAGAAGGAAACAGGCTTTCCTAGGTGCCGTGGGCTTTTGGAGGATGCATATCCCAGACTACAGTATGACCGTAAGCCCTCTCTATCTTGTGACACGGAAGAAAAATTATTTCAAATGGGGCCCTGAACAACAACTTTTTGAACAAATTAAACAGGAGATTGCTCATGCAATAGCCCTTGGGCCAGTCAGGACAGGACAGGATGTGAAGAACGTGCTCTATACTGCAGCCAGGGATAATGGTCCTTCCTGGAGCCTCTGGCAGAAAGTACCGGAGGAGAATCAAGGACAACCCCTGGGGTTCTGAAGTTGGGGATACAAAGGATCCGAATCCTGTTATACCCCAACTGCATTTAGTGAAGGCTACCAGGTTAGTTAATGCTAGAGGCTCTACCAGTTGAGCCGGCTCTGCCCAATCAGAACCCCCGCATACAGCAGATGCAGATAAAGTCCCCGTGATGCATATGAGAAATGTTAGGAAAGAGTTTCCATTAGTCTTGCCTCAAGCAAAGGCAAACCCATCCACGGGATTCTTTTTGCTCAAGGACCAGGATGCACTTGGTGGGTAATGCAGAAGGAGGGGGAAACACAATGTGTACCTCAAAGGGATTTGATTTTGTGTGAGAACCCTCTGTAATGTTGAATTGCCTATATAATCCCAGCTGTTGATACTGCCACTGTATACCATAAACACCAGTCGAGGACAAAATGAACTCAACCCAAATCTTGGTGGATGGTCAGTGACTACCAAAATAATACCTGTGCTTGTGTATAGTTCATATATATATATGCATATAGTTTAAAAGGTATTAATTTGAGCATGATATAGATGGTATAGAATAAGGGGTGGAATGTGTTCTAGCTACAGGAATAGGAGGCAGAGTCCAAATTGTGTATTCTACATCCCCTCTACATCATCTTTAGTGGACTGTCTCTAAGACCCTCAGAGAGAAATGGAAGGTCAGCCATTTTTACTGCTGCACAGGCAGGAGAAGGCATGTGGGACTGGAGGTTAGAACCACATGGCTGATTGGCACCAGGAGAGGAATAACCCGTCATACACCACCACCGGGGCTGCCACAGCTGCTGTTGGGGGCTGCTTGCAGCTTTTGCCAGCCACTGCTATGCGGGAACCCACGTCAGCATCTTTGCAGAGTAAGTCCTTTCATACCTTCCTGGTTTTGTTTTGCCCCTGTTCCCCATTTTGTCTGTCTGGAGAAGGTGTTAAACCATGGAAATTTGTTTGGCACAGTACTTTCTTTGTTCTCTAGAGCCACACAGCATTTTTGTTTTTGCCCAGGGGGGGCAGGTGGCATTTTGCCTTTGCTGGTTCTGTAGGCAAACCAGTTTCCTCTGTATTGTTGTGCTGTTTGCAAGTTTCACCTAAGTAAAATTGTGGCTTATGTTTTAAACCTCTCAAAGTCTTGTTTACTTTGTTTTCCCCTCCCCTGTCATGGGGGAGGGAAGGAGGGTCTCAAGCAGTTTGTTGGGTTGTTGGGGTTTTAGAAGTTCCCTGTTCTTTCTTTCTTCTCTCCCTCTTAAAGGAATTTCCCCCATGTTTTGTTGCTAAGGAACAAATTGCTGGGTACTTAAGAGAAACAAAGGGACCTGGCCACAGGGGGGGTACGTCGGCTAGCTGCCCTCTTTTTGCCTGAAGTTTTTTCATTGGGCAGAAATTGGAACTGGCACGAGATTGGAACTGGCAAGGGGGAGTGAGGTACAGCCCGGCTCTAGTTCTCTGGCATCGGGAGGAGAGAGAGGCTGCCCTACCNAGCCGCCAGCGCCCCTGCCGGCCGTGAGCATCACTGCACCACAGGGGAAAGTGCCTGACAGCCGAGAGAGGCTGGCACTGGGGTCTGTTCTGTCTGTTATCACTACCATAGTTACTGCTGTTTGTTTGCCTTGTAATATATATATCTAGTAAAGAACTGTTATTCGTACTCCTCATATCTTTGCCTGAAAGCCCCTTAATTTCAAAATTATAATAATTTGGAGGGAAGGGGGTTATGTCTTCTATTCCAAGGGAGGCTCCTACCTTCCTTAGCAGACACTTGTCTTTCAAACTAAGACATGGGTTTTTGGGTTTTTTTTTAAACCATTACACAGTCTGGCTAGTTTTCCACCCACCTTATCATCCACTTCACCAAATTTGTGAGGCATGCAGACCACATTAAGTGTTTCTAAAGTCAACATATACCATTTTTCCCCTTGTCCACACAGTCATGCAAGGAGGGCAATCAGGCACAACTTCCCTTGATAAACCTGTGCTGGCTGCTCACAATCACCTTCTTGCACTTTATATTCTCAGACGTGACTTCCAGGAGGATTTGTTCTTTAACTTTTCCAAGGACTGAGGCAAGGCTAACCAGCCTGTAGTTTCCCAGATCCTACTTCTTGAAAACTGAAGTAATGTTTGGGTTTTTTCCTCCTCAAGTCATCCACCAGTCACCATGGCCTTTCAGAGAAGATGGAGTGGGCTCACAATAACATAAGCCAGTTTCCTCAGCACCCTCAGGGGCATCTCATCTGGTCCCACAGACTTGTAACTCTGCAATTGGCTTAAGTGGTCCCTAACTTAATCCTTGTCTACTGTGGGCAATATTTCACTCTTGCAGACTGTCACTAAGCTCTGGTACCTGAGAGGCCAGAAGGCAGATTTTACCAGTGAAAACCAAGAGTCCTGGTTTCAGCTGGAAAAGAGTTAATTTTCTTCATAGTAGCTGGTACAGTACTTGGTTCTGGATTCAGTATGAGAATAATGTTGATAACACACAGATGTTTTGGCTGTTGCTCAGCAGTGCTCACCCTGAGTCAAGGACTTTGCAGTCTCATGCTCTGCCAGTGAGCAGGTGCACAAAAAGCTGGGAGGGAGCACAGCCAAGACAGATGACCTGAACTGGCCAAATGAATGTTCTATAACATAGAGCTGGGAGTGGCTAATCACTGCTCGAGGACTGGCTGGGCATCAGTCATCAGGTCGTGAGCAATGGCATTATGCATCACTTGTGTTTCTTGGGTTTTATTCCCCCTTCTCTCCTTTTCATTACAGTTAATTATTATATTTTATTTCAATTATTAAGTGGTTCTTATCTCAACCCACAAGTTTTACCTTTTTTTTACCCCCAGTTCTCCTCCCCATCCCACTGCAGGGGGAGAGTGAGCAAGCTGCTGTGTGGTACTTAGCTGCCAGCTAGTTTCCCCTTTCTCTTAATTTAAGGCTAATCTTATAGAACACTGATGATTCTTCACAGAATCACACAATATTCTAAGTTGGAAGGGACCCACAAGGATCATCAAGTCCAACTCTCAAGTGAATGGCCCATAGTTAAACCATGACACTAAGGCAGAGTGGCATCTAGTACCCAATTACCTCAGCCTTTTACATGTTCATTGAAAAGAAAACTGGGCCTTTTGCTGCCCATGCAACCCTTCCTGCTGTCCTCCACATCCCTCTCTAGTTGCAACTCCAGCTGATCTCAGGCTTTCCTAACTCCATCCCTGCGTGCTCAGACTGTTCTGGGCTCCCCACATCTCTATAAAGACTCTTGATACGCTCAAGATCACCCTAGCATTATCATTGGCATCAACATGTATGAGCAAAAAGGGATAGATGACTCTGTTCTTTCTGCCACTGTCCAAATCCAGGTCCCTGATAGGCAACGAGCCTCCCAAGACTGCAAGTCAGGCTAGCAGATGAGTGCCTCATTCCCCCACAAGAGGTTTCCAACTACCATCACCCTCCACTTACTCTGGTGAGGAATCTTTCATAATTCATTTTTTTCACTATAAATTAACATTTAAGTGAAACTATTATGCTTTTTTAAATTAAAGTATGTGTGAAAACCCATCCTCTGAAAATAAAAATCTGATCCACAACAAAAACATTATGCTGCTTCATTTTTAGTCTAATGCAGCTAGAAGATACATCACTACCTACAGTTGAGAAAAAGCAAATTTTTAATTCTGTCAACACCAGACAGCAGCAGATCAACATACTGTAGAGAACAAATAAGAAATACAGTTTCATTAGCCTCCAAATCATATTAGGAAATTTCATTACAAGAAGAGAGAATTCACTTTCATTTCTAAAAACCAGAAGAATTACATAAAAACCAACAAACATATATTTCTGCATGTCTAGAAACTGAAAACACACTAAGACCACTACTAAGAGCATTTTTATTTGGGGGATAATGACTCCAAAGTAGTTCCCTTATAATAGTCACTGTGGTTTTATTCTCAACATAAATCCCTTTCAAAAGGCTTAGTACAGGATCCCAAATTTAGTAATTGACTAACTGAACAAAACATACATACCAAGTTTTAAAAATTAAAACATTAAACTTGAAATAAAAAAGCCTTTTCCTAAATTTAAGTAATTCTATGCTACATAGATATTCCTTTATATGCTGAACTAGCTTTCTGAAAATACAAACTTTATTATACCATTACATTGAAATATACAACACAACATTCTAATTAATAAATCATTGCATCAGCACACATGTAGCCCACTCCATAGATTGAGACACAAGCAAAGAGAGCATCAAAATCCAGGTCTCATGATTCCTAATTGTATACTCAGACCCCAAGGTACAACTACAAAAAGAAAAGGCACAAAATAGTATAATATTATTTAATATTATTTTAACAGGTTGAGGGGTCAACAATAGTAACACAAGTTTGACAAATCTTCACCAAGACAATTATTACTTCAGTGACCTGTCTATTAGAAAAGCTTACAAAATTATTGATAATTAGGAAATTTAAAATATAGCTAGAAATCAAGAAACAGCTACTCTGTCAATTATGCCTTTTATATGATGCAGTCACATTAAAAAAAACCCCCACAATTATCTAAGCTTCCCCTTGATCTTTAAGTCAGTATATTTTAGTCTTGTTCACTTATTCATAGAAGCAAGATATTTTAAATCTAATATTTAGCTAAAGAAATTGGATAACAACTGAGATACAAGTTAGCACTTTAGACTTAAAAGTCTGCTAGGTAGCAAAATAAGACCAAGTAGTTCTGATAAATAACAGAAGAGAATATAGATTTGATTGAGGTTCACAACTGAGCAATATGGTAAAAACTGCCTATAGAAGCTAGGATATGAAAATAACAGTCCAGAAATCACAATAATGTCACAAAACAGGAAAAGCATGTGTCTCTGATCTGTATATAAAAGCTAAGAGGAAAAACAATGCTGTAAGTTAGTTCAAACGAAAGGTCCAGTATTCTCTTGCTGCAAGCATAGTATGTTTGTACATGCATTGACCACTAGGAAGTAGAAAGGAAATCAGAGGCTCGGGAAGAAAACCTAGATAATAAACAGAGGGGACACGCTAAAAATACAGAAAAAAACCATGAAGTAACAGTATAGAAGTATCTCAGGGAAAGAGATATGACAGATGAAACACTGAAGAGCAAACAGTTCTAACTTTAAATTTAGAAAAGTTAGTCTATAAGCTCTATCTTGTTTTCTATTGAGCTTAATTCAAATGGCATTGTCCTGCTTTCAGCCAGGACATAGTTAATCTTTTTGCAGTAGCTGGGAGGGGGTGTGGCCAGGACCCTGAGGCTTCCAAGGAGAAAGGGTTCCTTCCTTTCAGTCAAAAAAACTGTGGTGGTGGGGGGGAAAGCTGTCAGGCATTGTTTGTCTTGAGCTCCGTGGTAAGCTTTTTTTTTTTTGGCATGTGAATCAGTCTTTTGTATACTTTTGTTATTAGTATTGTTACTGTTCCTTTATCTCATTGCTGTTTCGAGTAAATTGTTATCTCAACCCATAATCTTTGCCTTTTGTATTGCCAGTTCTCCCCTCCAGCCACCTCCAGGGGGCAGGGGGGAAAGGGAGGAGGTAGCGAGCAGCATCGTGGTTTTAGTGGGAGTACTAAATTGGGGAGTACCATTCCTAAACAACGACAGCCATTCAAAAGACTCATTTTTGCTCAGTAGATTTATGAGCTATCTGAAATCATCAAATGTCTGTGAGGAAATGCTCACCCTCACAAGAAATGGACCTCCAGTAATTAGCACCTTCTTTAAAAACATGAGATGCACATAAAATGACTCAATGTCCAAGTGGAAACCAGTAACAAGTGGTGTCCCTCGGGGATCTTTATTGGGACCAATATTGTTTAATATCTTCATTAATAACATTGATACTGGGACTGAGTGCACCCTCAGCAAGTTTACGGATGATACCAAGCTGATTGGTGCAGTTGATTCCCTAGAGGGAAGGGATGCCATCCAGACGGACCTTGAGAGGCTTGAGGAGTTGGCCTATGGAATCCTCATGANTATGGAATACTCATGAAGTCCAACAAGGCCAAATGCAAGATCCTGCACCTGGGTCAGGGCAACCCCCAGGATCAATACAGGCTGGGAAATAAATGGATTGAGAGCAGTACTGCAGAGGAGTTGAGGGTACTAGTGGAAAAAAAAATGGACATGAGCTAGTAGCATGTGCTTGCAGCTCAAAAAGCCAACTGTATCCTGGGCTGCATCAAAAGAAGCCTGGCCAGTGGGTTAAGGGAAATGATTCTCCCCCTCTGCTCTGCTCTTGTGAGACCCCACCTGGAGTACTGTGCCCAGCTCTGGGGTCCCCAGTAAAAGATAGACATGCATCTGTTAGAGCAGGTCCAAGAGGGCCACAAAAGTGTTCAGAGGGCTGAAACACATCTATGAAGAAAGGCTGAGAGAGTCGGGATAGACTTTATTGTGGTCTTTCAATAGTTAAAGGGGACTTATAAGAAAGACAGAGACACTTTTAGTAAGGCCTGTAGTTAAAGAACAAGAAGCAACAGTTTTGAACTGAAAGCAGGTGGTGAGACTGGAACGGGTTGCCCAGAGAAGTTGGAAGGTTGCTCCATCCTTGGAAGTGCCAGGGTCAGACTGTATGAAGCTTTGAGCAGCCTAATCTAGTGAAAGATGTCCCTGCCTATGGCAGGGGGGTTGGACTATGTGATCTTTAAGTTTAAAGATCCTTTCCAACCCAAAGTATTCTTTGATTTGATGCTGCACGTAAGATAGTCTCACCCACGTGCTGTATTCTCATGTTTCATTTTAAGAATACATGACAGACATACAACTCTATCACCCTACTGTTTTACCACATCAAGACAGCACAGTTCTCCAGCCTAATAAATTATGTATACACATACACAACCTTGATATTCCATCAATTTATTTCAGAGTAATTTTTAAGAAGGCAGCATTTGGGTAGACACTCTAGCCTATAGAATAAGTCTACCTGTAACACAGAACTTGCATATACCTAGTACTACTTTAAAGAAACTTTTTAACATCTTAGCCCATGCTGGCTCCTGCAGGAGATCCTAAGCATGAATTGTTTTCCTCCTATGTACTGCCACACATGCCATAGCAGTAACCACCTTACAGCATTGGTAATGTTGCTTTGCAGAACACTCATTCAGAAATAGCTTGGCACCTCATACCAGCCTCCTGACAATACCAACAGATGTCCAAAACTTTTTTAATCCTGCATTAGCCTGTCAAAGAGTGGTATGGTACAGCAAAGGCCCTAGTGTAGCAGTTGTATTATTGACCACAGAATGTATTTTACAAAAATAGCTCAAGCTTTTTCAAGTTAGAGCCTACAAACAGGTCTGCTTTTCTTCTGCACCATTTGCAGAGGCCTTAGCACAACCACAGGTAGAAAACAAAAGGATTCCCAACCCTACTGTTTATATACAACTTCTCCAACCTCCTGAACTTTTAATTTATTTTTTATTGAACTATACAAATCTAATGATTCAAAGGTATTGCCTCATTTGAGCCAAAAGAAACTAAAGCAGCACAGACTACCATAACTGCATGAAAAAGCTGAGACTCAAGTCCTTGCTGTCACAAAAAAGAATTCAGGCAGTTTCTTGCAGTTTATAGAGGTTTAACACATTCTACACAGTTTAAAAAATCTATTGTTTTCAAAAGCGTAAATTAGCAAAGAACATTTGAGGAAAGGGAATGTGTTTGGAGCAAGTTTAACATGAAATTCAATGCAAGCATCACAAACAGAAACTATTAGCTGCTGATCTGATAGTTACTCAGAAAACATCCATCATTGCTGGGGCACCCCTGCCGGGGGGATGGACCCTGGGTGAAAAGCATGGGTTACATGGGGTTCCCAGACCCCCTGCTCTCTGGTCACATGTATCCAAGCTCTGTACACTATTGGCTATTCATGTCCCCCTGCCCAGGGAACTCTGGGGTGTTGCCCAGGGGTAGCCAGTCTGGTCCAGGCCCCCAGCCCTGAGGGAACTGGGAGAAATAAAGAACATCTATGAACATCTATCAAAAATATCGTCTTCTAATTCTTCCCACGGGCAAAGCTGTCTACCAGAGAAGGTTGCAGGCTCCCCACTGCAACACATCATAGCACCCCCCAACAAACTATTGGGTTCTGTACCCCCAACCAATTATTATTTCAAACTGCTGTGTTGGGGTTTTTTAATTCCTGAATAGACTGTCATATTTTTACATATGATTCTCAACAATCCTATCAGAGATGAGCTCCTTATTCAGGTTTCTGGTCACACTGCTTAAATCATTCCTGCTTCCAGGATACAAAACCCCAAAAGAGTAACTCTAACGCCATTACATAGTATAAAACCTACCCATATCTGTGAAAACACCATTTAAATACAATTTCTTCAATATGATGCCATGTGCTAAGCCTAATAATTTGTGCTCTGCAGATCCCATTCCTTCAGGCAGCTATCTGAAATGTCTATAGCAACACCTACCAATACTAGTTTGACCCATGAGGGTTACAGAATTACTTTAAGAATAGCCTTTACTTATAAGGCACCTATGATAAAGTCAAGTCAGTTTGCAGAAGTGAAAGCCATCCAAATTGCCCTAGAGATTGCTGAGAGAGAAAAGTGGCCTGCACTCTATACTGACTCCTGGATGGTGGCTAATGCTCTATGGGGGTGGCTACAGAAATGGAAGAATACCAATTGGCAATGCAGAGGCAAACCCATCTGAGTTGCTGCATTGTGGCAGGACATCACTGCATGGGTAGAAAACATGACTCTGAAGGTACACCATGTAGATGCTCACATGCCCAAAAGTCATGCCACTGAAGAACATTAAAACAATGAACAGGTAGATAAGGCTGCCAAGATTGAAATAGCTCAGGTAGACTTGGACTGGGAGCAGAAGGGTGAGCTATTTATAGCCTGATGGGCCAATGAAACATCAGGACATCTAGGAAGGGATGCAACATACAGATGGGCTCGTGATCAAGGGGTGGACCTGGCCATGGAGGCCATCACACAGGTTATTTATGAATATGAAATGTGCTGCAATCACGCAAGCCACGAAGAAAGAACAAACCTAATCACTTGAATAAAACCGCCAAGGTACTTTGACATCTTCGAAAAGGCCTCCAACCTTGAACCAAAGACTCTAAAAGGTATGAGTTAAGCAACTGCTTGTACTCACTTCTGAACTCTCAGAAATTCTTTCTATAATGCCTCATCTGGTCCTCCCCTACATACAACAGCCTCCTTCCCTTTACACCCTTGACAAGATAGAGTACAACAAAGATAATATGTGGCTATGTAATTTCACAGTGCATGTGCTCAAAGAGGGCTGAATTAGGCAATCTCTGCGCAATCTAGTTCTGGCACATCCCAACTCCTGAGTACTCGACAACCTTGCTGTTCTGAACAGCTTCTTGAATGCAGTAACATTTTTCATATCTCACTAACAAACACAGTAGCAGTAAAAACAAGCATGATTATTTACACTGATACCCCACAACCTTTCCCAAGTTGATACCAGTGAAGTAAACGCTAAGGTACACAAAAAGTGAGTTTTTCCATATTGCTTTTTCTCTCAACACAAGTTAATTTCGCTTACCTTGTGTCACTCATTACTGAGCATTAGCTCTTTCTAAAGTTTCTTGGAAGACCTTCTAATCACTCCAGCTCAAAAAACTGTCCTATTTGCAAACATTTCTATCCCACTATTCCCCTCCCTCACATCCTCAACTCTCTGGATAATTTCTCCAGTTCTATACCCATTCCACTTTGGAAAGTATGCAGCAGTCAATGGCAAAAGGTCAACAGTTAAATTTACTTTCTCTTTTCCTGTCTCCCAACCAGCTTCTTATCACAACAGGACTTAATTTCTCTCCACAAAGTAAAGAAAGCACCAAGAGACCCTGATTAAAAGTAAGCTTATACTTCCATCAGATACTTATTTAAGAGGCCTGAGACATTGGAATTCCAAGTTCTCCAGCATTTATCTTCTCAAATACACCCTTCCCCATCACAGAACTGATTCTGGCAAAACCAAACCATTTTGACAAAAAAACACAGAGCAGTGATACAATTTATGAACACATCTGAAGCTCACTTTTCTCCTATACCTTATCCTTGCAAGAACAACTTCCATCATCTTACAGATTAAGAACTTTCAGCCAACCACAGACCTTATATCAAGGCAACTTATCCTAACCTTATAACTAATATAAAATTAACAACGTGTTAAATGAAGAATAAAAGAAAAGCATTAAGAAAACCCAAGACAAACCAGGTTCCTATAAAATCTATCACAAAAGTACAACTGTTGCTGCAGCTTTATCTTTTCAGCTTTGATGAGGTTTTTCCTTCCTAATACAGAAGGATACTTATGTCAACAATGTAACATTACCATCAACTGCTTATTAGAAGATAACTATTTTCATTTTTAAAAATCTGCAACTTCAAAGGACAGCGATATACCCATTTCCAATTTTTAACAAAACCATGCTTAACATTATTTCCATATTTAAATGTCTGCTGATAAGACTAAGAAAAACATTATTCCCCACACTACAAACAAAACATACACCAGGAAAAAAAATCAAAACATAACCTCTATCAATCAGGAACACGTTTTTTAAAATTCTCTTTTAACAAAACATTGCAACACATCATACTACTTTTGTGGCTTTAACTAGTGTAATCTAACAAGTCTGCATCCTACTACCCTGCTTTGAATCATGTACCATGGATATCTATCACAGCAGCAGTTTACAGAGTACTTTTTCCAACAAAGCCACAAAATGTTTTTATTAACCCTTATTTTACTTCGTTGTTCACATTTGCCTCATTATCTGCATTATCTCCAACAACCCCCTCACACACACTGGAAAAAGAAACCCCAAAAACAACAAACAGCAGCAAAAAATCCCCAAAACCAAAAAAAACCCACCCCCCCACACCATCAAAAACAAACAACAAACACACACAATACACCACATCTTAATCAGAAAAGAAACAAGAGGATTTGGTACCCTTACTAGAAAAAAGGGTTAGTAGATTTGGGCAAGTCTGGTCTTAGGCAAGCACGCACACTAACAAAATGCTCTAGCTATACACCAAATAGCCATCATACCAATCCTCCATCTAGAAGTCAGTATTACTCCCAAAAATTGAAGTCTTCCAGCATATTGCTTTCAAAACATCAATATTAAATAAAGATATCTCAATTCCTTTTAAAAAGATTATTCGCACAGCTCTAGGAGAATCAAAATTATGTATGGAGACAAGTGCTAAATTTAGTTCCTAACAGAGCCAAAAATTATCCTTTCAAGATATAAGGTAGAACTTCTACATAATATTTTTATTAGTGCAATTACCAGTAAAAAGGGGTAGAAAACCAAGCAAATTTATTTACACATAACTCCTCTCTACATAAATTCCCTTCTTTTATTTTTTCTCTCCATTCTCCTCACTTTTTTATTAATCCTTAAGTATCCCCTTCATATACCCATAGCAAAGAAAAAAATAAAACAAAAACCAAAAAAAAACAAAAACAAAACAAAACAACCAACAAAAAACTCCCCCAAACAAAACAAAGAAAAATACACCAAAAAAAAAGAACAAGGACAAACACACAAAATACTTAGATGATGACCTCTGCAAAAGCTGCTACTAGACTGGCATGTTTCCTCTTTTTAAATACAAAATTTGAAAAGAATATATTACTTCTCAACCTGCCAAAGCTACCAAAATACAAACTACACCTCAACAAGGCAAACTCTTTCTCCCAATCCCAACACTGTTGGGATCCCAATTATGCAGGCAATCCCAATTACCTGCATAAGTTCCTTCTACACCTGCCGTGCAACCCCCTCCCCCATCTTCATTATACCCAAGTAGACCACACCCCAATCCACTTCTCCTGGATGCCAGGCCACCCTTCTTGCGTCGCCTCCCGCCAAGCACTGCTCTCCCCGAGCCTTATGCCCCACAATCCCTTTTCCTCCTCCTCCATACCCTAAGAAACGTGAGGGTACTCCCCCTCACAGGGAGCATATCATGCCAAGCCCGCCTCCTCTTCTGCACTCCTTCTCCCTTCGCATCATGCCATTCAGAACTCCCAGGCCACATCAGCAAGCCACTCTGATTCCCACCCCCCCACACACCTTCCTCCTTTCCCCCAAAACAGATTCCTTCAGACCCACCTCTCAGGCTCATCTTTCAAAGAGTGAAGTAAAAGTAAGAGAAGTGAAAATAAACAGCTCTCCTGTCTCCTACCCTCTATTATCTGCCTCAGACATACTCCTTGTCCGGGGCGAGGCAAGGCCCGAGTCGCGGGCTAGTGAGGAGTGGCAGAGACCAGGCCCACTTCAAGCTGCAGTAGGCCCTTCAACCTCAGCAAGCACAGGCCTGGCGTGTGTGTTTAGTGGCTACAGGAGAAGGACTCAGAGTCTACCCATAATGTACACCACCACGGCCTCCCCTCCCGCAACACTACAAAGCAAGGCTTGGCCGCCGCCTTCCTCCTCCCACCATGGCCACTTTTCGCGACCGACTCCACAGGCCCCGCTCTCAGCGACGGTGCCGCCATGTTGACCCACCTCACACAGCGGCAAGCGAGGCCGTACAGGGCTCAAGGACATCCCCCCTCCCCCCCCACCGCGGTCTTGGGTCTCTCACCTTCATGTCGGGACATCCTAATCTTGAGGCTGCTGCCCAGGCCTGTCCCTAGGCTCCCGCTGGGCTGCTCAGGCGTTGCTTTAGACCAGGTCTCTCCCGCCTTACGCACTGACCCCCAAACGCGAAGCGAACAAGCAACAAAAAAGGGAAAAAAATGGGGAGGGGAGGGGGGCGGCGGGAAGCAAAGAGGTATTTGTTTCAACGGCCTCAGCCAGCCAGCCGGCTGGCCGGCCTGTCTGTGTCTCTCCACCTCCCTCTCTCTCTTCCTCCCTCCGGGGGGGCGGATCCACCAGCAGTGACTTCCCAGGCGCCACGATACAGTGAATCGTAGGCCCCTCTTCCTCTTCCGCCGCTTTAATCCACACCCCGCTTCCTGAGTTCCCACCTCTTCTGTTGTTACTGTAAAAACACTGACTGCTCGCACCCCTCAGGTCTTTCCCGCCCTAAGATCAAGGTCTCCCAGTTTCTTTCCTTCTCTACCTGTTTGCTTGGGTTTTTAAATTCTTTCTCTCTTTTTTCTTCATTCCTTCTCTGTCCGATAGCGACTGCTACTGCAAACAGGAAGGAAGAGTAACTACGCAGCAAACAGAAAGGAGGATCGGCACCACCCAGCACAGAGAAAGCCGCGGAGTTGAGCGTAGCTTACGTGTAACTGGATGGGTCTCTCCCCTTCCTCTAAATTAGGAGAGACTGCTTTCTCCTGGCATTCACCAGACACAGCCTCCTTCACCATTTTGGCCTCTGACAATTTCCCATGTGCCGGGGGAGGCAGAGAGAAGAGCCCCCCTGCTTGTCCCCGTTGCAGAACACACTGCTGTAGTGGAGGGGCTGCGCCTCTGCGGGCGTACGGAGATCTCCCTCGTCCCCAAGTAGAGACGCCAGAGAGCGAGGAATGGCAGCAACCCGACAGCAGCCTTGAGGAAGGGGATAAGCTCAGCGAGGTGGTTCATGGTACTTCCCATTTCCTTTCCTTTCCAGTGTGGCTTGCAAAGCCCTCTCTGTCATTTGGGGAGGTGTAGCGAGCAGTGACACACGCCCTGATGCTTCCTGCCCCATCCTGGCTGCCTGGCTCCTGAAACACTGAGGGTGCTCGGGTAACTTCTCAATCAGCTGAGAAAGGTAAATGCCGGCCTGCCTGCAACAGGTACCGTATTGCACATGTGTGGGTTTTACCTAGTCTTGATAATTTTCAGTGTTTCTGCTTAGGCTGAAAAGTGCTGAGAGGTGAAGAGTGGGCGACCTTATGGCCACAGTAACGTACTGATTTGTCATAGGTGAACTAAGTCATTTTAGTGGGATATTCCCATATTTTTCTGCGCATTTTTTTTCCATTATGCTTCTTACTAGTTTTAGGCTACAAAGGATAGGGATGTGTGTTTCAGAATGGGGAGGAGGAGCTCCAAACCTTGCACAGCTCCTGACTGCTGCAAGAGCTTTCCCATAAGAGGTTTAAGGTAACAGCAGCATGCCCAATTACTGTGAAAGTGAAGTGAGAGCTTCATAGTAGGGAAGGGAGGAGGCGGAACCTTATAAAGAATGATGAAAAAGAAAAAGGTTGTGACTTGCAGAATTCTATTTGCTTTTCCCGCAACTTTTTGTCTTTTGCAAAAAGACATTCGTCTAGAAAAGAAATTGTAAAGGTAAAATGGGATGAGTGGCCGGAAAACTGTCTGGCTGCAAAGGACTTAGGGGTGCTGGTTGACAGCCAGCTGAACATGAGCCAGGGTGTGCCCAGGTGGCTAAGAAGGACAATGGCATCCTGGCTTGTATCAGAAATAGTGTGGCCAGCAGGACCAGGGAAGTGATTGTCCATTTGTACTCCACACTGGTGAGGCCACACCTCAAGTACTGTGTTCAGTTTTGGGCCTCTCACTACAAGAAAGACATTGAGGTGTTGGAGCATGTCCAGAGAAGGGCAATGAAGCTGGTGAAGGGTCTGGACCACAAGTCTTATGAGGACTGGCTGAGGAAGCTGGAGTTGTTCAGCCTGGAGAAAAGGAGACTCAAGGGAAACCTTATTGCTCTCTTCAACTACCTGGAAGGTAGTTATAGTGATGCCTTAAATTTTAACTTTTATATTTTTCAAATCCTGTACTGCTAGTGTAACTCTGAAGTTTCCTGTAGCTTGTTAAGTGCTGTTCTCTTATACTAAGATAGACATAACAAAGCCTCTCAGGCTTGCTCTCCGAGGACACCCAGACTGTTCTAGGACAAAAAACTCTAAACCATCATCTTGGGGAGGGGGGGAAAGCTTGGGGAAATTACATCATTGGCTGGGTTCTGGTTGGTGAATTTATGCTGATCTAAAAGTG
>VZTN01023436.1:292-14958 GCA_013400515.1 Erpornis zantholeuca
GAGGATTACAACAAACAAACAAACAAACCAAAACCAGAAGCTGACTTTCTTCTAAGATCCACTGAATTGCTCCCATTAGTTGTAATTAAAGCCCTCAACAACCAAGTAATGTGACTTAGCTCTTTGTGAGATGAAACCTTTCTTATTCACTAACCATTTGCCTGCTAGGAGGTACACCTAGACTGGGCACAACAGCTGGTGTTTTCCACATGGGACACAATCACACAATACTACACATTCCCTCTCATACTACCATAGCATCTGCTTTTGCTGTGGAGGTCACTGTGGGAACTAGAAACATTCCCTTTATACAAGAAAAGGCAATTTCTGGCTGATATCGCAACATCATGGACAGCACAGTTTTCCAACAGCAACAAGGATTAAACAATGCAACTATTATACTAGCAAATTCTGCAATGTTCTGCTAGTCATAAGTTCAGTAGGTGAAAACAGCCAAAGATGACACTGACCTGGCAGTACTAACCAACCGAAAAATGGTGATGAGTTTACAGAGTGACAAAGCCTTAAAAACAATAAATGGAATCTAGAGTCACAGTAGCAAGGCTGAACACTGAGCATCACTGCAGAAGTTATAGGCAAGCTCCCACACATAGAACCATACATAATCCTGATCATATACTTTTAAACAAACAAATAAGTAAATAAATAGACTGAGGCAAATGAAAGGAAGGGTGGTTAAGGGAACAAGAGGATCATGAACACTTATACCAGGCCAAATAAAAGCTTGTAGTACCTTACCAATACAGACAAAAGGAATGAAAAAAGAGCTTTCTGAAGTAAATAGTAACAGCTCATAGAAGGAAAAATGGCTGCATATTTTCCTCAAACAAGTTTACAGTCCTACCTACTAAGGAAACTGCATTTATACAACAATATTCCAGAGGCAAAGGACAAGCAAAATGAATAATCCTAGTATTTTAGACAGAGTTCAATGTGTTTATAAAAACTAATGATGGGATGTGTGGAAGGTATCATAAGTACCTCCTCAAAATCTATGAATGAATGGAAAGATCAACCTGTTGTATATAACAGCATAGTTGGTTTATTATCTGTACTGATTAACAGATACCAAAAACTCCGTTTAACAGATCTCATGACTACATACTTTTCCATAATGAACAAAAAGTAATGATTATACCACAAAATACAAAGAAATTTCTTTGAACTGTTTATAAAAATAACAGAGGAAATCTTTATGATTGCATTTTATACTAGTCACGAAAGCATCTTTTCCCACATAACTGAAATACTTCACCCAGCAGGTATTTTTATTACCTGTCTACATCGTCATTATGGATATGACAAGGACAAAAATTTAGTTCATTAGTACAGTTTAGTATCTACTCTGCAGAGAAACAGTTATCTGGACCACACTGACTAATATAATTATGGTCAAACAGAAACAGCTAAATAAAACTCAGCAAGGAAAGAACAGATCCCTCCCCCAACTCAGGGCATCATGTTTTATTTTATTTCAAGTTAGAAATAATACTGAAGGGGACACAGATATTAAAACTAGTAAAAACATGAGCTAGTTTGCTTTTGTTGGCCACTTCACAGATTTATGACAGAACCTCCAAATAAATATTTTTAAAGGCCATTTCCAAGGAAAGAAGTAGGTCCCCAAATGACACTTAGCAAAGAAAAATTATTTTAAAAAATGAAAATTTTATTTACTAAAATCATGAGTTTAATACTAAACTAAACATTCCAATTAGCAACAACAAAGTTATTTTAAATTGAGATGCGCAGGAAGCTCCTGGAGTTCCGGACTTCCCCTGCAGAAGTGCTACTTCTGAAGCATATTTTCATATAAAAAAAGAAGGTGTCACAAGCATTCAGAACCATGAAAAATTTGGCTGCTCCTATACTCAGGAATGTACTTTAACATGACTGTTCTGATGTCCTCAGTTAGATTTTTCCCTTTCTGAACTTATGAAATTTTATCAGCATTTTAACAACACCATATATAGCTATGGGAAATCTTATTCTGATCAATGTGGATGATTAAGTGTTTTCACACCCCTCAGTACACTAGACAAACACAGACAGTAAACAAATACTATAGAAAATAACTGGCATATTAATAGAAACATAACAACATTCTAATGCTGGATCCTTACGTGGGGATGAGGGCCCTACTTTATCAGAGAGTTCTAGGCACAACAATTGCTACAATAACAACCAGTCTTCAGAAATGTTGGTGACAAACAAATTACAAGTATTTAATGGTCTTTTATGATTATTTGCTACCCAAAGTAGTGTAAAAAGGCAAATGGCAACACCCTGCATTATAGTAAAAATATAAATAAATACCTCCAAACACACGTGTGTACAAACACACATGTCTGCGCACACAGAGAACATCAACACCACATCCTATCTTCAGGCAAAAACTCATGAAAGAAGTCCTACTTGCTGGATGAAACCCAGTCACAAGCAGCTGATTCATAGTAGCTGTTTTCTAACTTGCCAAACTCAAAGGCAAGTCAGCCTGTTATTCCAATCCACCTCCTTCCAGTATTTCCCTCTCCTGTTTTGAGCATTCACAGAATCATAGAATTTTAAAGTTTGGAAGAGACCTTCAAGATTAAGTCCAACCATCAATCCAGCACTACCACTGCAACCCATAAACCACATCGTTAAGCATCAGATCCAGATGCCTCTCAAATGTCTTCAGGGACAGCATCTCCCAACACCTCCCAGTACAACCTGGGAGGTATTCCAATGCCTGACCACCCTGACACTGATAACTTTTTTCTAGTAACTAATCTGAATCTCCCCTGTATCAACTGAAGGCCATTTCCTCTGCAGGCACAGTAGAAGAAACTGACCCCCACCTCACTACAGCCTCCTTTCAGGGAACTGCAGAGACCTATGGGGTGACCCCTCAGCCTCCTCTTCTGGTGACTAAACAAACCCAGCTACCTCAGCCACTCTTCGTAAGATATGTTCTCTAGTCCTTTAATGCACCTTGTTGACTTTCACTGGACAAGCTCCAGCACCTCAATGTCCACCAAACTGGACTCGAGGTGTGGCCTCAGCAATTCCAAGTACAGGAAGATGAACACCTCCCTGGTTCTGCTGGCCACACTGTTCTTGGTTCGGCCCTCTTGGCCAGCTGGAGACACACTGGCTCACATGGAGCTGACTCTCAATGAGCACCCCCAAGTCCCTCTTTGCCGAGCAAGTCTCGAGCCACTCTTCCCCCAGCCTGTAGAGCTGCATGGGCTTGCTGAGACTAAAGTGCAGGACTCAGCACTTTGCCTTATTGAGCCTCATGCAGTTGTCTTTGGCCCATTGATCGAGCCTGTCCAGGTCTCTGTAGAGCCCTCCTACCCTAGAGCAGGTCAACACTCCCACCCAGCTTTGTGTGGCCTACAAATTTACTGAAGGTGCCCTCAATCCCCACATCCAGATCATCAATAAAGATGTTAAACCATACTGGCACCAAAATCAAGGCCTGGGGAACCTGATCACCTGGCTAGTGATCAGCCACCAAGTGGATTTACCACACTCCATTCACCACAACTCTGGGGGCCCAGTCATGCAGTTTTTTACCCATTAAAGAATCCACCCATCCAAGACACAGGCAGTGAGTTTTTCTAGGAGTGCAACTAAAATAATAAAGCTACTGCTGTTCAAAACGTTTTTCCAGCCATGAGTTAGGAAGCTCAGGGTAGGCTAGTTGATAAGCATACTGCAAAAAGAAGGCCAGTCTTAGCTCACTCAAGGATCTCTGCCCAAAAAAGACTATACATCTTTTACATCTCCTTCCCACGATACAGTTGCCACCTTCAAGCACATGTGCTAGCACCACAGCATGGCTAGGAGTTTAAGAACAGAGAGGTAGGCTTATTCTCAGATTTAACAGACTAAAAACTAAGGCTAACAGATTTGGAAGAGGGGACATAAGCAACAGCAAGGATGGAGCAATGCCCAATGCATAGTTTCGGTACAGAATTCTTTCTTCAAAGTACAAACAATAATCAATTTTTGGAAGGATGTAACTGACACACTCCATAACTCTTAAGCAAGCCTCAAGCATTAAATCCCACCAAAAAAATGCTTATGTATTTACATGACCCTCTTGGACCCATTAATACTATATTTTTCAAAATTATTTTGTATTGTTTGATCATATTTTCTATTAAAATCAACTACTCTCAGTTAGGTGCAGTTATTTCCCCCTACCAAACAAAGTAAAAGAAACCACAAAAATTTAGCACAGAAGAAAAGGATGCAGAATACTAGCATCTGCTTTCATTCCTTCTTGCAGGCCAGATTCATACCTAGCAGATTATTTTAAAACAACAATTAAGTATATCAAAAGCACGTAAAAAAACTGTTTCATTTGCTGAGTTAAGCACTTTCCTAAAAGCTTAGTCATCAGCTACATTTGTTGTAGCTAAATTACCTGACTTCTGGAACTGAGACTCACTGCACTTCAGAAAATTTTGCCCCAAACATAAAAAGTCACGTTGTTTTGTCATGATCAACAATAGGAGCTTATGCAATTCTAGTAGGTAAAGAGCTGGTCCATAAGATGAGTCTTTTCCATGATGGAAAGTTATTACGATAATAGGTGTACTACAGTCTCCAGCAGCAAAGAAAGAGCTTTTAAGGAAAGCTAAAAAGAGCTATGTTAAATTAAAGGCAAAATATACATATACATGGAACAGAAGGACACAGATCTAAACTAAAAAAAAAAAAATTAAATTTAAATTCTTAAGCTTTACAGCAGAGAGACTGCAATAACTACTTAGAAGCACAACTTATTCTCCAAAGGACTTTCACTGATGCCCCTGGAAGCTTGGTTATCACCTAGACACAAGCTTTAAACGTATACATACGTACAGATGCATATTTCTGTGCATGCAGATTCACAGGGTATGCTTCATGGAGCACCAAAGTCCACACATATTTCCACTGCACTGAACCCATGCATACTGCTAAAGACACGCTGCCTTTCTTCAGTGCATTTGATCGTACACCATGAGGAGCTCGTTCACAGACGCTGCACTCAGGAAGGACCCCATGAACAAGCATCTCTCCTATACCAGCAAATGCAGTCAAAAGAAGCAGTGTCCCTGGTGATCAGATTTTTGTCTTTCAGATGTTATCTGCCCTTGAATGTTTGTAAAAAAAAAAAAAAATTTAAAAAAACAAAACCATTTAGGGACTCAAATATTTTAAAAGCACTGCAAAGCACTTTAAAGCACTCCTGAAAGTATAAAACCCTTCAAAGTAACAAGTACACACACACAACAAAACACAAACCAACCAACCAAAAGACTTACCATCCTATTTTAAAATCATTAAAATGAATGCTTTCAAGTTTCTAAATAAAATACCACAAACTAAAAATTAAAACCAAAAAGACAATCTGTTCAGTCAGTACCTCAGGTTTCAGCTTTCAGTATTCAACAGTCTGGTAAAACCAACATGCTCCAGGAGACTTATTTTAAGCCTTTTTTTGAATATATAAGTGTTCATTTTAGTAAAGCTAAACTTCAACCAATGTGTTGAAAGCGTATCTTTAAAGTACTACATAAAAGATAATGGAAATATATCTCGAAAGCACTACATTAGGAGAAAAAAGCTAACTCCCTTCCTAGGTTCATTTTAAGACTAAATCATACATAAAACAGCATTCAAGAAGCCTGTATCAGTTACCAGACTGCTGATCCTCCTCCAGAATTTCCTAAAATTGTACCTCTAGTTCAAGTTGTTCTTTATTTTCAAAAGTGTATGAATGCTTTAAAAGAATTCTTACAGGCAGGCCAAAAATCTTTACTTAGAGTAATACCCAGAAGCTAAAAATATTGCAGCTGGGGTGGAACTACACATTTATTTGCTGCCCAGCTCCAAACGCATACTAAAAAGTGACCAACCTGGCACTCGTCTTGAGCTTAAATCAGTACCCAGAACTGGTCTCATGGAATAAACTCCCCAATGCTTGCACTTCTTGTTACGATTTTAATAAGAGAGGTATTCTTCAAGTATTTCATGTTATGCAATCCAACTAAGTAACTTAATAAAAAGATATTGTAGAGAATATGGTACAGCAGCATACACTGATGGTGAGTTAAAATATGCCTTCTCACGTAAGAACTGAAAAGAGCTGGCATGTACTTTGGTAATGAGAACCGTAAAACAAAGCACAAAGACTTCAAATTATCTAGCTACACTTTATGCCTATTTGTCTATCTGAAGAAAACTAAGAAAGATACAAACCAGAAGAGGAGCAAGAAAGCTTATTCTTCTAAAAAAAGACATATCCTACTGTCATATTTCGTTTCAAGAGTACATTTAATTAGTTTTTATTTCAAATAATTTTTGTAACTCTCTCTGTTTACAACTTCCAGCTCCTCTCTTTTCTATTTCAGTATAACTATGTCTTTTGATCTCAAAAGATGTGAAGTTGTAAATTCAAAGTCAGGAAAAAGTTCTCTCTGGGAGATTTTTCAAAGTTGGGATGAGAAGAGATAGAAAGAATAGCCCAGAAGAAGCAACAAAACCTATCTATATTGCAGACTGGGAGGGAGCAGGAGGAAATAACTGGTAGACTATCTGTGTCTTTCAGGATACTAAACACATTTTCTTTAGCTCTCTACTATTTCATTTCAAAGAATCACTTCTGAACTCATCTTCAGAAAGGCTGAAGTAGGACAGCTTTAGCCAAAGCATGACCAGTTACCAAAATCAGATCTGCACATGTGAAATACAGTTGTTTTAGAACACTGTAGGAAAGACAAAGCTTTGAAAAATTCCATGTAATTCTGGAAATATCTGTAGAAAATAATTCTTCCTGCATGATTAGGTTTACTTGATTTTAGAGTAAAGTATAGAAAACTATTTCAGGAAAAAAAAAAAGTAAACATCAGGGTTTCATCTTTCATCTTTCATTAATTCACTTAAGGCAACAACTAACCACTGCTGACAGTAATGCAGAATTATTCCTCTGTTATTCTTGTTTTAAAAATCAAGCTTATTTCTTGTACAGTAATAGGCCTCTGCAAAGACTGATGAACTGATGGGTTTAAATGAGATGTCTCTTACAATAGTTGTGCCATGATTGCATCGGCTCATGACTAACACTCTTTTAAACACACTTGAGCATCCAGACTTCTGCACAAGACATCTGTGGAAGTACCACCTAGATATATTCAGTAGCACAAAAGCCTTGAGAAAATATTTCCAACAAAATGAGAGCGAACTTGAGGGAAAAAAATCTAACATGGTTAGCTTTAAATATTCAAAGAAGTTGAGACATGGTTCAGGATACCCACATGCAGAACTAATGACACATTTCTAAGAATTTAGGAACTTTTTTTTTTGTCTGTGGGATCCTTTGGGGATCCTTTGGTAAGTCAAGCAAGAGCTTATTCTTAAAGAGGAAAAGCTTTGAAATACCTGCTTTGTGAATACTCAGACATTTGCAACTGACTAGAAAGCTGTTAGCACTTAGTCCTCCACACAAAGGGCTGCTGTTAGACAAAGACACATTAGAAGAAAGGTGTAGCCATGCATTCTTCCTACCAGGGGACATGAAAACATGCCCCAAAGTCTTTCAGCAACTTGGTAACCCAGAATTACACAGCTGTCAAACTCCAAAAAAGCATAGGCAATATTTCTTCTTGGGGAAGAGCAGAAAACAGAAGACACTCAAACTGAAACATAGACACAAATGTAAGAGATGTTAGCACTCAACCAGGTGAGAAATGGCCCCTTAGCTCTTGGCTCCACAGATGCCCTCGTACAATGGACCACAGACATGGGCTTGTGTGTTCTTCTGCACATCTCCATGGTAGCTACAGGAATGCCATCCTTCAGAGTAAAGACGCCAAATCCTGCTGTTCTGCTGAGCCACATGAGGAAACATGTTATGACTCAGTAACATACAAGTACCAGGGATGACTCTGTTTTCCCACCATGAAGTTCCTCAGCTTCCCAGCCTAGCTGATCATGGCAGGATCAAGAAGGGGTAAGAAGACAGGGAGCCCCCAGAGTCCATGAACTGCCTCAAGGGAGGCAGTGCCCTCAGGCACTCTTCCCAAATTCGCCAGGTAAAAGAGCAGCTGAATGACAGGAGGTTACATAGAAAGCCAGAGAAAGAAGAGGAAATCTGCATAGCACAGTCAGGGCAGGCAGCTCAAGTGAGGACCAGACAGAGCCACGCAGGACATGAGTAATGACCCAATTTAGCAACACAGTTGCAGCAATAGCATATGCATTTAATGATTTACATTTATTTGTATCATGTACACAAAGAAACGCTGTATTACAATACTATGAAAATATAACTCACTTTTCTAATCAGGTGAGAATCACATAAAGTAAAGAAGTTTGGTAAGTACAGTTAACGTCACTAATTGGATAGATACTAGTAACAAATAGTTAAGACAGAATACAAGCAATCCTCTATCAGAAAATGTCCATTTATGCAAATAGTTCTAAGGCTTCTGGGATCATCTGATTTCTCTTCATATACCCACAGAGACCCCTACTGCAAGGGTACTACTCTTCTGTGCATTTTTATTCTAGGATTACCGATAGCTCACTCTGTGTTTTTTTTTAAACTAGCGGCTGCATTTATGTAACTACCTAGAGATGCTGCCCAAATTCAACAGCTGAAGTGGGGGTGGGTACTGCTGCTTCAAGACTGATCATTCCTGTACTGAAATGAGTAAAATACCATCTTATCATCATCATCACAGACACACATACCTCTAACACTTCTGTTTGCTGCAGGGTTGAACTCAAAGCTTAGTAGCGATCTTCACCAAAGAGAGAGATAAAGCCTCAAATGAGAAATTAAAATACATCAAGAAGGAAAGCTTAAACCAGAAAATATCAAGTATTTTTAGAGGAAGATATAAAATTGTTTACAAAGATTCCAGTACCACAAGAGACAGTCAAAATACCAAGGCACTGTAAAGGAAATGTTTCTGAGTACACAGCTTGATCCAAAGAGGCACTTTCCCATGACATTTGTACAATATTTACTGTAACTACTGGGAATCAACAACAAATAGGATAATAGAGAGCTTTTCTACTAAAAAAATGTGTCAGTAATGAGACTGTATTCTATGGTTGTCCTTGAACTTTGGAAACAAAGGAGAAAAAATGGGAAAAATAGATATATAATTTATGTGGACTGCTTTATGTACATTTACGTACAAACTACTCTATTTTCTTTCAACATCAACATACACAATACCAAAGGATCAATAGTGTATGGGATGCTTTGGAGGAATGTAGTTTTTAACTTTAAAGTGAACATAGCAAACACTGGACTTGATAATCCTTATGGGTCTCTTCTACCTTAAGATACTCCATATGATTTTCATCCATAAAAAGTGGAAAAAGGCTAAAAAAGCAAATCTTTAGAAGCATCTGAATATGTGTTACAAATACACCAATAAATTGTCTTTAGACATTTTATGCTGCATTTGTCATTTTTCATTTTCTAAACAATCACATTCTCTGATAGTATTGACACCATGACAATGTCTGCTTCAATTGTTATAGCCACTTGTTTCATATACAGCATTTTATTTAGTCATTTTGTGGAACCACACTATTTGATCTGTTAAAAAATCTGGTTATAAATTACAAAATGGTCTTCTGAAACCCAAAATGTATTTTTAAAAACCACCAAAGCGCTGCACAAAGTATGGCAGAACAGGACAGCAACCAACAAGAGACACCAATCCAAGTGTCCTCCTCTTTCTGTCCCCCACCCTTCACAAGGACCCTAAAAATACTGTCATTAGATTCATTCTCTCAGCAACCTAATGACTAATTCTTTATTTATAGTGGAAGAGCTTCACCAGCAGAGGCAGAGAGAGGCTCATCACCTCAGCTGTGAGTCACTTGGTACGTGGGAGATCCAATCTTTAGACCTGGCTTCAAATCTGGCAGAACTAGAATTTAACTCTAGAAAGCTCAAAATGTAAGAGTGGCTCACAGCAGGCTCATAAACCTCTTCTTTTCTTATTCATTCTTAAAACAAAATATTGCTAAAAATACCCACCAAAGTTTTAAAAAAGAGCCAAAGTTGTAACCCTCTTGTCAGCAAGTATATTATGCATATAAGCTACCATATAGAGTTAGCTTACTTGCTAACCCTAAGTCACAGCAGAAGAAATTCTGACAGGCAGTCAGTCTTAACTACACCAGCTGAGCCACCCAGCAAAGACCAAGCATTTCAGGTTTTCTCAGCAACTCTTTGATTTTCTGATCCAGTTCTTAGAAAAGAAATCTAGTAAAAAAATAAGGCAACAGTGATTCAACTCCTTTGGAGCTAAAAAGCTCCTACGAATTTTAATATAATTGTTTCCAGTTTATATTAAGTCTTTAGCAACACATACAAAATACAAATTACACATCCTACCAAAATATACTAAGTTCACAATAATCCTGCAGCTCAACGGGACTCAGTTTACGGAAAGTCCTGGCCCAATCTTAGATTTTATGGACAGGTATCTGAGGGAATATTCCCCTTCTAGCACACAGCATTTCTGAGCTAACACAGGAATGAAAAGTCACACAAAAACCATTTCAGTGTGATTATTCACCAAATAATCTAGCAGCCTTCATCACACAGATCTGCTCAGGTGGAGTATCATACTGTTGCACAGCACAAACTCTGCCAAAGCACAAATGCAGCTTCCCTTTCCAGACACCCTATTTCACTCTTTCTACATAGGTTTAATTAAACCTCCTACTTAGATTTAGTAGATTTAATACTGGGATAACATCCTAAGCTGCTTTGTCTTAATCATCTGCATTTTCCCAAGCAGCTTCTGCATTGGCATCAAAGATTCTTCAGAATCAGAAACACTGGTCAGAAATGAGTGGGGATTCTTGCAATGCCCAACATATTTTTCTTCTTTTATTCTTTATTACATAGACCTAGGTAGGTTCTTCAAGAGCAACTGACAACCAAGACTGGTGTCACTGTATTCCAGGTCCCATACAAACGTGAGATTTTTTAAAAAAAAAAATCACCTGAGACATACCAGCAAGCATCACATGCCCATAATGATTGGAAAAGAGCTTTGTACAGACACAGGCCAAACACATCAGATGGAAGATTAGGCTGCCATTGTACCGTGCAATTTGGATGTCTGAGTAAGAACTAGTCCTACATAGTCCAACATCAATTTCCATCAGCACCATAAATGCCTTCCCTGCTCTAACAGAGCAACTGCTGTAGTATTTCACGGTGGCATTTACAACATGTAATGAAGCAGTCACAAAAAGCATTTTTCTATTTTAAATAAAGAGGAAGATTTGCCCCTCTAAGATTTCTACCTAATTAGTACAAAGCATGCAGTACTTTCTTTCGTTATCTGTTTACATACACTGTAGCCTACCAAACCCATTTATAAATGGTCACCTTTCCCTGGGCCATGCAGAAAAATGCTATTCCACAAAATTAATTATTTTTTCTAACTTTTTGACACTAAATAGCACATAACCTCTTTCAGTGGCCCACTTAAATGGATTTTTTCTGATCTATGAGGGAGTGCCAGATAAGGAAGGACATATTAATATTAAAGAATTGGTCAAAATAAGTGAAATAATATTCACCATATTAGCTATCATCCTTTACTCTTTCTCGTAGTTGTATGCTCATAGTCTATTCATCTACAACGAAGCCTTGCAAATAACCACAATATTCCCAGAAAAACCAGCATGAATTTTAGTTATAGCATTGCAGACAAACTTTTTGGGTACAGCAACAGATCCTTATTACTTTAGAAAATGCTACTACTGAATGAAATAATTTGTTCCTAAAATTACTTCAGAATAGGAAAATTCGTTACACTGCATGTGTTCTTAATACATTCTACCACTGTTCTACACTAAGAAAAACACTATTCAAGTTGTATCACAGAAAGTTAGTGTAACAAATTTCATTTCTGTACCAAAAAAAAAACCCAACCAAAACCCACCTATTTCTGCTTTCATCAGTAATGAACTTGAATAATATACATCTGAGTAACTAAAAAAATGCAGGCAATTCTTCAAATCCCACAGCGTATTTTAAGAGACTGAGATGCGGAGCAAACAGATATGCCACTTGCTAATCCAAAGTTAAAAAGATATGTTAAAAAGATCTGACCTAAACAGAATATATAGATCCAACAGAACTTCCATCAAGGATTATGCTGAAACCCTCTAGGTAATGCTCTACACAGTTACACCGCAGCAACACTTACAACATGGCTGCAGTAATTGCCACCAGTGAAAACTGAGACAGAAGTAGAAATAAATATGATTACAGCAATATGATGTGAACGTTTTCCTCTCTTTTTTTCCTTACAGCCTGCAGTTCACATTCTGATGCAAGCATTGAAGATACTTAAGATGGAAAGAGACTGCAGATACAGCCACTTACCTTGTGAGATGAAAAACTATGTAAACAAATAGCACACTGCAATCTACACTGTCACTTACCTCATATGACCAAACACACTGAGTTCCTCCAAACCTTCGGACACACCTGCCCACCTCCACATCCTCATGAGTGGTGTACATTTCTCGAAGGCATTCACCTATATGTGGCACCATCCTCCGGAGAACCTCCCGGCTGAAGATCATTCCCGGCCCTCCCATGCAGAAGTTTTCTCCAGGCTCCAGCCCAAGTTTTCCAAGTTCTTCAATATTACCCAGACCAGTCTGTCCCAAATACAGAGGTTTACTGCTGTTCAGTGAGCGAAGAAACTCCTCCAATTTTTCACCTGACAAAAAGACAAGATTACTGTTGTTTCTCTGACTTCTCTGCCAGCTATCTCTTTTCCTGTACTTCAGGCTTTTATAAAAATATAACAGGTACCTGAGACAGTCAGAGGAAATAATTTCCAAAGCAATATCCTACACTCTGTGAAAACATCCTTGGACAAGTTAAGAGTTTTATTTAAATCAACATTGCAATGACATTTTCCTTCCAGCTAAAGGCTGGAATATGGTCAAAACTTAAATTTTAACAGTAAACTTTGTTCTGTTCAAACCCTACTGACTCACTTGCTAGTATAAAACTGTCTCTAAAGCTGGACAATTTGGACAATATAGTTCCAGGCTGGGGAGGAAAGGGAGTGCAGGGGAAATCCCAGGTAACATTTTAATAGGATTAATTTTTGAAAATACCAAAGCAAATCTAAATTAACCAAGAAAAACATGTTTGATTACAGACTAATCCTTGGGAAAAAAGTAAAACTCCCATTCATTTCAAAGTAGTTTCAGAGCTACCATGTTTACACAGTTTTCCTCCAAAGCCCTTAGCTAGTTATTTTAAGGAATTTTGTTTAATATTTCTTTGAAATTTTAAGTTTCTGGATAGATTTAATTTGGTACCATGTAATCAGTTAAAGACAGGTTCAGTACAACTTCGAAATAAGCTCAGTGAAAACACAACTTTACGTCTGTAAATGAATATTTATACATGTGTATACATGTGCACATGGGTAAGTATTCAACACGTGAATGACAGCTGATGAGCAGGCAGCCTATTAAACCACTCAGAATTAAGTGAGAAATAGTGAAGGGTATAGCCACCTCCACAACAGTGTAAGCAACCAAGCTCACAGCCTGGGCTTATGCTTACAACTTCAGCTTTTCTTTCCTATGCGCGGTACGCGGCACGAACAATCCAGCCTCAAGCGCAGACCAAAAGGAATCAGGCTGCAGAAAATCACGTCCTAACGCTGCTGTGAAACTCGCACGGGAGCAGGGCTGGTGCTGTCCGGAGACAACCGCTGCACTCAACAGCAGCTTCACTCGGAGCCCGCGGCTGCTGCGCTCGCCCAGCCCAGGGTCGGGGCAGGCGGAGAGATGGTACCGGTGACAGCAGCACCGCTCCCGAAGAGCTCCGCACCGACTCCGCGGGAGGGGCCGGGGCGAGGCGGGACCGACAGACACCCTGCTGTCGGGTTGTGGGTCCGGCACCGCACCGCTGCCCGCCGCGCCGGGTCAGACCAGACCCTCTCCGCCGGCCCGCCTCGGAAGCGAGGGCGGAGACGGCAGCACCGGGACCACACGCCCATTCAAGGGACCGCTCACCGTGCCCGGCGTGGTCCAAGCCGCAGTCTCGCCTCACGAGTGCGTCGCGGCCTCCGCAGAGACGGCCCGGCCCGAGCACGTCGGGGTTCCCACAGGGATGGGGCGTCTCCCCACGCCCCGCACGCTGGGGCTGGAAGCAAACGCCGGTGGGGCGGTGGCAGGTCGAGGTACCCCATGCTTTCCCCGCCCCAGGCGGGAACCAAATATCCCCCGGACCCACCGTGGGACTCCGCCGGGCTCCCAGACACCGCTCCCCTTCCTCCCTGCCTCCCGCCGGCGGGATGCGCCCCGGTCACCTTTAATGTAGACGTCGTCATCCGCCCGCATGAACCACTCGTACTTGTCCAGGTAGTGGTCGTGCATGTACTTGATCATCATGAAGGACTTCTTTTGCGGCGGGTAAGAGTCGTCTACTCCTGGCAGGGCGACGACGGGCAGCGGGGGCACCCCGCGGGGCGCGGCGGAGCCCTGGCTGGAGAAGAACTCCACGCGGCCCGGCACCGAGGGCGCCCACGTCCGCTGCGCCGCCACCGCCCGACTGCCCAGGTACTTCTGGGCCGTCATCACCCCCA
>VZTN01023437.1:8366-21573 GCA_013400515.1 Erpornis zantholeuca
TCTTTCTTCTTCTTCTTCTTCTTCGTCTTTCTTCTCCTTCCTTTCTTCTCTGACCTAAGTTCCTGAGATTTGTTAATTGGTAGAAAGAATTTAGTGTGTAAGAGACATATCAATAAAATTGATACCTACTGGGTTTAAAGACCAAATAGAATTCGTAAAACTTGCTAACTGGCTGATAAAAGATATAAAAGCTACCTGTTTCAGGTAGCCATTGTTTTTTTGCTATTGTACTCCTGGAAGCCACAGGACAGCCTCTGCTTCTGAAACTTTGATTAGAAAAAATAAACAATCCTTGAATCAGCACAAGAAGTCTTGCTTCATTTTTCCAACATGAAGAATTGAAAAAGAAGATCTCCAGGGCAGGAGAAAGAGACAGGGGTCACCCAGACACCGACATATAAGCATATGAAGGGAGGGTGTCAGAGGATGTTTCTAGGCTCTTCTCAGTGGTCCCCATAGGGCAAGAGGCAATGGGCAGAAACTGATGCAGAGGAAGTTCCACTTGAACATGAAGAAGAACATTTTTACTGTGCAGGTGACTGAGCACTGGAGCAGACTGTCCAGAGAGGTTATTCAGTCTCCCTTACTGGAGATATTAAGGAATAATCTGGGCACAATCCTGTGCCAGGTGCTCTAGGAGGACCCTGCTTGGGCAGGAAGGTTGGACCAGATGACCCCTGTGGCCCGTTCCAACCTGACCCATTCTGTGATTCTGTCATTTGAAAGGAAAGGAAAGAAAAGTGTTGAAGGGATAATTTTACCCACTCTTTTATTTAACAGACGTTACAAACACATAGAATATGCACACCTCCACTTCTTCAAGTTTTGAATTACTTCAGTAAAAAGCAGCATTTGGTACACAACAGAGGGGCAGTGAATTATTCCTAAGCATGACCCCTAGTGGCTGTAGAGACCAGCGACAGTTTGGGGAAGGTTTCTCAAGTAAAAAGAAAATAGTAATACCTTGTTAAACTAGAACTGGGAGAACAGTTTAAAAACGAAAGGAAAAACTGACTAAAAATAGCAGGCAATGATCTCGTACTAAACAAATAAACTGCATTAAACTATTCCCTGCTTTACCTTCTGTTGATTACATAGGGAAAGGTAATCAGCAATCCATAGCATATCTGTCAAGCATGAACTTTTAAAATGAAATTTCCATTATATAATAAACTCCAAAGGTCTTGTCCATAGTGAGTTGGCTTTAAACACGGTTTCTGGAACAATCAAGCATTCCAACGTTTCCCAGAACCAAATAGAAAATGTAATGGATGCTGAATGCAGAATTATATCATCCTTACATTACACACTGCAAGTCTCACTGCACATGCTGCAATTTCCAAGGAAAACTTTGACCAGTACATTAAATAAAACAAATGTGCACTTAAGCTAAGAGGAATCAACACTGGCTTCTTTTCAGAGTTTAATCAACAACTTTTTTAAAAAAGCAAGTTCCACTTGTATGATAGGAACAGTGCTTAAAATGGGCAGCAAACAACTGAAAAAAAAAGCCCTTTTGCTTTAATGTTTAAATTCAAATCATTAACCTAGAAGTGATTAGAGTGGTAATAAAATTTTTGCTTTTATTCTTATTTTACTATTTACTATTGTACATTATAAAATACCAACAGAGAGCAATATCCTCTACCACCCATTATACAATATGGGTATGAAGGTGAAATGGAGGGCATTTTTCAAGCTGTCAGTGATCTGTAATATCTGAAAGAAACACCCTGAGGACATGTGCTGTTGTAAAACACGTGTTGTGTTTTCATGGCTCTAGATTTTTAAATTAAATGCTACATATATTTTGTTTTGCGAGAAGGACAGGAAAAAAATCAATAAGGAAAAACTCCTAAAAATGTATAATTGCTACTTATTTTAAGTTAAAAGAAAACAAAAACAAAAGGAGTTGCTTTTTAAAGACCAAGAAGGAGGCTTTTAATTTTTTTATTTTCCAAAGTAACAGGAAAGCTCTTTTCATATATTAGGGATTTGTAACTTTGCACAAATAAATATTGTTATAGTGCATGACTAAAATGGAAAAAAGTTAATATAGAGCAGTCTGCATTTCATATTCAGTGATATACTGCAATAACATTTTTTATTAAATGTTATAATTTAAAAAAAAAATAAACAGAAAATAATCCTATGTATAAGAATACTCCAAGCTATCGGATAAAAGTGAATAACCGCTGAATAAAATTGCAGCATATTGACAGATACTTAGTAATGACTGGTTTGAGATTTTATAGTAAGCAGCTACATTGAAACTTTGGTTAAGTCATTAAGATGGCTTTACTTTTTTACTTTCTGAACAGAGGTTTTGCTTTCCTTTCATTCCTGAATCTCACAGGTACTATTTAAATCTAAACGAAAATGCTATATGAAACACCACTTTCCAGCAAATACAGAGACCTCTTACTATTGCATTGTAAGCAAACTATACTCTCCTACAGCTTTTTCAGAACGTGAAAGTCTTCAAAACTTGAACATCTCATACTTGCCTGAAACAAAAGGTAAGCAAGGCAAAAAAATATGCTCAGACGGAATGAAAGACTTTCACAAATGTGCCACTAGTGTATTTCTGTTCCCTACAGAGCACACCCACTTTAGGGCTATGGAGGGCACCCACGCTTGGCACTGTGGCTGGCTCTTAAAGGGCTGCTGGAGAGACCGACTTCTGTAGCTGCAAGCAACTGCAGATGCCCACAGACTGATGGGGTCTCACCCAGTAATGTTTGGCCTTAATTAAAGCTCTCTATTTACCAGGCAATCCCAGTTGTAAGAACAGTGCCTAAAACTTGTCTTCATCAGCTGTTCCTCACAAAACAGATGGTTAGGACTGAGAATTTCGATCTCTGTTTCCAAGGATGCCTCTGATCTAAACCTATCAAGAGTACTGGATCATTTACTTATCTAAATTAAACTGAGTCTGAGCCAAATAACCTCCTAACCAAAGTTCAGCTTCAGCAATTCTGAGCCAAATCCAAGTTTTGGGGCTTTCCCAACTTTGTGGTGGTAGCAACAGCAACTTGGGATGCAGCAGGTACATTAATTTTAAAATATACATATTTACTTGCAAAAAAGAGTGCTCAGAGAAAATACCCTCATCATAAAATCTGGGCAGATACCTTATTAACCTTTGGTTTAAAACAAATATAGTTTGTTCTCCACAATTTTTTGTGGGAATGAATATTAGCCTGGAGGAAATAAGTCTCCATTTAAAGTTACAGCCCCTTGCACAGAAAGCAAGTGCAGCTCAAATGCAGAAAGGAATCAAATGTAGGGTTGAGAACCACTAGTCACCTCTAGTTTAAAGCAAGGATGAAGCTACACCGGTCAGTTACCACCATCAGAGAGATTAGAATGAATAAACAAACTCAGCTCACCTAGATACTGAAAAGTTTAGCCTTACCACTACACAGGCCTAAGGTATGGAATCTAACAGAAAGTTTAACACTGGAAAAGCTTACAGAGAAAGTACATGTATGTAAACTGAGGAAATGGTATTGCTGCATTTTGTCTACCAGAATGTGAAATACACTACTCAAGAAAATCAAGTATTGCTGGGGTGCCTGTGTTTAGTCTACAGATCCATAAAGAAACCTCCACAAGATTTTAATGAAACAGTGATCTAGTGCACTGTGCAATCATAATTACATTTATATAAAAAAAAAGTTTAAGTTACAATCAAATTTGAGAAAGGAATCCTGCAATTCTTCACCATCCAGGGATGAACCTACCATCTGATGAATGAAACAGCCAACTCATGCAGTAATTGCTGGGTGATAATGGTATTGGGTATCCAGGCATCATACATGTTCTACCAAATGTATTTCATACACACTCTTACATAGATCTCTGCTTAATTTGGTCTCTCTGCAAACTAAAAACGCCAGAACTAAATTCCTAATTTATAGATCTCAATCCATGTTAAATAAAAGTGAACAGAATTAAACAACAGGAAATAATTTAAATCTTTCAGCAGAATAAGATGAGCTTTCAAAATTTCTCAAGATTTTCTGCTTTGTGACAGCCTTGTGTGCATGACAGAAGGCAGCTCTCCTACTGACACATATGCAAAACTGCCAGCAATATAATATTGACAAACAAAGCAGTATCTGTCCAAAAAGCAGTACAGTTTTTAGCTGCTCAACATATAGAAGATGATTACGACTTCTTAGAAGTATTCATGAGTGATTATGAGTCACTGAAAGGCAGCTCATTTGGAACAATACATTTGTAAACAAAATTGTCCTTCACTTTGGCCCCAAGAGCTCTTCTCTAACTCCAATTATGTACAGGAAAAATACCAACAGCAGTGACAGAATATCAAAGTGATGCATTTGCACACAGTAAGGAGAATAACTCAGAAGGCACCTGGTAACATACAGTAATAAATGCTTTCTTACCTGCTTTATCCCACAATAATTTGCTATGTTGTCTACCAGCTCTGACATCACCTGCACTTCATGTGATTTCTTATTATTCATAAACTCATCTGGTTTGATGCCTGTATCAGATTAGGAAAAACACCACATATTAACACTATCTGTAATAACAAGGATTTATGATTAATCTTAAAAATAATAGCTATTATATGCTACAGTGTTTATTTATTTTCAGGATAGTAATTTTTAATTAAAAACTCATTAAATTATCACATGATTAAACTTATGGATTATGTATGAATTAGCAACATACAACACACTGTAAAACTCAGGTTTTTTAAAATGTAGCCTATCTAGTACCTGCCCAAATATTAGACAATAGCTACTACTATAAAACTGTACTATTTCTCCCTGTCCATTGAAAAATGTTTATTTTTGTCTCATTTATCACATTTACCTTTCCATAAATGAAATATAAGGGCAGGGACAGTTAAAAATCACACCATAGATGTGGTGTGAGCAAATCAAATGCTCACAATATCAAGAGAGAGATCTCTAATGAAAGTTAAAAGTGATACTGGGAAAATTCAAAGGAAGATGAACTTTTCTTTATTTACCCTATGGATTGGTTATAGAACTGTTACACCTTTTTGGCAGAAAATCACTCATTTCAGTGTTGCTGGAGAACATGTTAATGAGATGGAGTCAACCTCCACCATGGGTTTACTGCTTGTGGAGAGCACCAAGCACCCACTTGCTAACCTCTATGCCACTCCAGCCAAAGGATGAGCTCAAAAGTCACTCCCTTGGGAGAAACCCACATGCTTCTCATCGAGGTCCAATGCTGCAGCACACTTGCTAAAATCTAGTTAAATTGATGGAAACTTCTGTAAGTCTGAGTGACGGTAGAAGAAACTGGACCATTACTGATGAGCATGCTCCTAGAAAACAACACTTTCTACATAACTAGGCAGATTAATACACCTTCCCATTTTCTGCTGTATGCACAGTATGTGTTCATCTGTCCAGATGATCTTTAGGCAAAATCTATGTTCATTTCTTGATCAGATCATGCCGGGAGCAGAGCCAAGTGTGTTACTTCTTTGAAAGAGAGAGGGGAATTGAACAGAGCTCATAAGAAACCCAGCATTTTCTCTATTTTTCCCAAACCCCAAGGGATTTGTCTATTTCTTAAACATCTGCAGGTTTTATAATAAACTGTTATGACAATACTTAAAATCTAATATAGAATCTGTGAACTGACAAAAGAAAAGACTGACTAAAAGACTTAAACAATACAAATAGCAGAAATAAGTGTTTGTAATTTCATTGAAAAATCTCCTTAACTTTAAAATAGTAAAGATCTACTCAGCATCCTAAAAAGCTCTTAATTTGTAAGCATATCCGATTAAAGTAAAACAGACAGGAAAATAAAATTAAAAAGAAAAAAGGTGTCTCTTTTTGTTTGTATTTGAACATTTTTGTGTCTGGATAGGCTCATCAGAAGAAAAAGCAGAACTGGAACAAGAAGAAACCAACATTTAACTTCTTGACAGAAATAAAAGTTGTTTTTTCTCCAAAGCAGCACTGTCACTTTGGATGATGACCACATACTGCACCTTCACTCTTTCCTATATTATGAATTCAAAAGACTGAATGGGGTAATCCTAGGTGAAGTACTATGTCAGAGAGTACTTAATCCAAATTAAGTATTTCAAACATGGTAGAAATCCAGAATGATTACCTAACTTACAAAAGCTGAGGTTCCAGATAGAAAAAGTATAATTTGTTTATATCTACATATATAGATTACTTATCACCTTAGACTTCTTTCCCTGCTTTCTGCAGGATAACACACTGCTTGTATTTCAGCTAAGGGAAAACGATACTTTTTGGAGAAAATTATGTTTTTTAAAATATATTTTTTCCTGCAAAATTCTGATAGCTTTTTACATTATTCTGAAAAACAAGCAGACATATTACAAACTACTGCAAACAAGTGTATCTGGGGACAGTTTTATATTGCCCAGACAAGTGAAAATTTGAAAAAGAAAATACTAGTTTGACACAAACTGGGTAAATTCTTTCTGCTATCACAAAATTACTTCCCTGAAACAAATAATTATATATGTACGATTCCTTATTATGTGTACAACTGATGCAGGCAGAATACTAATTTCAAAAACCATCAGATATTTAGAGAACCATCTCCCTTTCTGATAAAAAAAAACAAAGTGTGGTTTCAAACACATTACAGAAGTAGCTTGGATATGATAGAGTAACAGAAAGCTTAATTTTACTAGTTTTAGTTGGTACTGCAATGTTGCTCATTTCCACTGCAAATCCCTAGCATGGGCACCTGTACTCCATTTGAAGAACTGCTTTAACTCTGTAGTGCCATTTACAGCTACATCTTTAGTTGGGAAGCTGAGCAAATTGAGGAGAGACTGTTTTTCACACAGCAGTAACACATATGTTTTTAAGATCACCTATTGCAGAGTGAAGGGGTTTTATACCCCAGCTATCTGTGGAAATTTAGATACACCAGATAAAAAAGTATAAATTTATAGCCCACACCATCCAACCTCATCTATACAGGAGTTCCCTACTGTGATCTAACTTCATGATCCAGAGTGAAGAACTGGAATAACCATATGATCAAAAAAAACTCCTCTAAGGCAGAGTGGTGTTCTAGCACATGCAATTTAAAGACGGATTCATTAATAGTCACCACATGGCATGATTATCACCTTGGCCACAAACACACTGCACAGGTAGAGTGCTCTTAATCCAATCCTCACTTCTGGGTGGTTAGGAAGCAAAGTGGAACACCCTTCAGACTCAGAACTCCATTCTGAGTAGCTGTGTCCACAGCATGTTTAAAATGTTTGTGCTTTCCAATAATTCCCAGGAAGGATAGCAATGTATCTACATTAAGACTGCAAATAAGCTAGAGAACTATGTAAGTATGCAAACTCTGAGAATAGGCTCAAAAGTCTGTTTGTCTTAGAAGAAGAAAACGTATTAAAAACATCTGAAACATAAATGGAATTATCCTGATGTGTATTTTTCAGAATATACTCAAACACCATCATAAAGTTGCCAAATTTCTCAGACTTACATTTCTCTTGACTTGCAAGCTTTAACATGCAAACAAACATTATCTTCTGAAATACAGAACCATATCCAAAATATCTAAAATAGCTCCAAGTTAAAAGATCACAACTCTCATTTGGCAACTTACACATTATGAATCCATAAGTTGGTATTTCATCTCTGCCAAATTATTACCAGGAACTTCAATTAAGTTAATTTAACTGATATTTACTGCCAATTCAGCACAAAGGTTTTGAATTATAATTCTGTTGCACATATTTGGAACACATTTTATTTTTCCCAAGAAGTCCAACTTAGAATTACTGCAAAAATAAAAACCCAGGCCTCAGTTACACAATCAACCATCACTCCTGCCATGCAGAGAACAAAATATTCAGTAATTGCTTTATTTCTGATGATCCATTCTGCATGACAAGAAGATTAAAGAATCCTCAAAGTTTTGTCTAGGAAAGTTAATCCAGGTATGAACTCAAGCACAAGAAGGTAGAAGTAGAGAATTACAGAAAGTTAAGAGGAACATGGGGAATGCAATACATAGTAAAAATGAAAACAGCTAAAAAGTTACTGGGAAAGAAAAGCAGCATACAGTTGTCAGGTAAGAAAAAAAGGGCTTCTGATGAACCAAGAGCATAAGGGAAGAAGCAAGAAAATAAGAGGAATGCATAACAAATCATTAAGGATATCTCAGCAATGGCATTCTAGTACTTCGAAAAAAACCTGGGGAGCCAACCATGGCAAATGGCAAAACTGGAAAGAAATCACTGTAGAAAATGGGAGAGATGTGCAACATTTATATAATGCTATCACTTAGGATTCCTAAGAAATGTCAGGGGTTTTAATGTAGCTAGAGATAAAAGGCACAACGAGGCAAAGGCAGAGAGCTGCTCAGTCTGTCTCTTAAAAACTAATGAGAAATCTCAATGAGAGTGGCAAATCTAGAGAGGCTGAGGACTCCATGAACAGTACATTTGCAGTGAAAATGACAGCAGTCCAAGTAAGGATAAATGCCAGTTTATAATCTGATTTTAAAAAATACAATTGGGATAAGACTCCCAGTGTCCAACTTGATGAAAATTCAAGAGTGTTTTAATTTAATTCTTTAAACTACAGAAAATGAAATTAGTTTTATCACATATAATTGTTATTAGTCCCAAACATACAGAATTAATAAAATCTTTTTTATCCACAACAGCAAACATTTGCCATATTTTAGGGTGATACTTCTAAGAAAAGCATGAGTAGCAACTGTGATTCTTGCCACTTGGGGACAAGACAAATAAAGAGAATTAACAAGATATCTCAAATATCTTTGAGATATTAACAAGATATATCAAATATGTGCCCACATCTCTGTCCCATCATCTTGAAAACTGAAACCCATGATGGGTACAATCTACAGATAACGAAATGCTCAAATTTTAGAAAGGGAATCCATTCTGTAAACTAAGACAATGAAGAAACTATCTAGGAACAAATGAAAATGAAAGTGAGGATCATGTAGGAAAAAAGCCTCAAACAACAAACTACCCTCCAAGACCAAAACTCTCTTATAGTCCTATAGTGAATAAGTGAACATTTAAAAATAAATGTAAATATACCTGTTGCTCCTTCGCTGTCTCCTTTTAGTGCTTCAAGCACATCTTCTAGTGGGGTACACACTCCAAGGTTGGACAAAGAATAATACTTAGCAGCCAGGGCAAACAAATGTACATTGATAAGCTTCTCAGAGTTTTCACAAAATGCACTGGAAAAGATGTCATCATCTGCACATAAAAGAAAAGATTTTTGTAAACAGTGCTTAACAGCTCTCTAATAGTGCTGGCAGAGAACTACGGGCAATAAATACTTAGTATCAGACACCACTGGCCATTTATCTGCTTCCTTAAGAGGGAAAACTCATTATTTTTCTTCAGCTGTATTCCCCCTTCAGAACCAAGGTCAAATTTTGCTCTTAGCTGAACCAGTATAAATGTGGAAAAATCTGTTCTTTCAGCAGACCTACTTTAGTATAATTGACAAGCTAATTCAGTCAACATTATCGCTTCTCTTTTGTTTACAAACTTGCCCATTATACATGTCCTAGTCAGCCTTATGTGCCAATATACACTACTAGATTCCTTTTAAGGAATGCAGCTGTTCAGTATATGAAATGTTTTGATTCACAATCACTCAATTCATGTACTTTCCAAGCTGCTTTGTAACGGGTGAATACTGGGAGAATAAAATTAATTTTTATTTCCAATCAGGCATGGGCCAAAGTTAGATTCCAACGCATATTATGTTAGATTCATGATGATATACTTCATTTTGGTATTACTTAGTACTGAGTTTCAAAAATGTACATTTATTTCTAAGTGAAACATATTAGTATGAATAATTTATTAAGAGATTGTTTTGTATTGTCTAAGTCATCTCTATTTTAGCTAAAACTATTTGTGAATTCTACATAGTTTTGCTAATAATTTTTATATATTTGTAATCCTTTTAAGTATATAAAAGGTAACTAGTCCAGCAAACAAACTGTTACAAATATTTGGAAAGCGTCTCCTGGTTTGTCTTCTGTGTCACAGGCAGATTTTGAGCAAGGACATACCTAGAGTAGTAGTTTTCCTGAAGGTGGCATGACAATATACAGCTGTTTTGATAGACCTGAGGTCTAACGCTCTTAATTTTCTTGCATGACCACCATTGAAGGTCATGCCTATACTACAATCCACTGAAAACAGTCCCAATGATATTGACATCTTAATTTCCCTGATATGACACTACAAAGGCATGAGCACAGCAAATTTTGTATCTAAGAAAGCATAAATATTGTCTAAGCTATGACCAGAATTAACATGGTTTCATTGTCTGCACAGCACTTCTTGCTCGATTTCTCTCTGCTGCAAAACCAAGAAATAAAGCCACCTTCCTCTATAAACAACTTCCTTGTCTGAACATCCAGGAAATTTTAGTTAGTGCAGCCTTCATGAAGGATAAGATTGTAACGGGATATTAGGGACAAGAAATAAAGACTGCAGCTTTTAGGGAAAGGGGCAACTTTGCTATCCAATGTCTCTTCTGTAAGATTTATTACAGAAAGATAAGAAAATAGACATGCTTTCACTTTTTCAGCAGCTAACAAAATATATTTACTGAGTTCTGAGAAATCTCACTTAACTGAAATCAAATGCAGCAATATCCATGTGCTATAACATCCCTGAACTTTGTTATCTAGTGGAAGAACATGATAGAACTAGCAAAACCTCATACAAGATTGCTAGTGTATCACCTATAATAACAGTCCCACCAAATTTAAATTGTTGTCCTACTCTGCCAACTAAAAGAAAGGAACCAACTTCATTAAGGCATCTGAAGCCTGACCTCAAGCTACGGAATGGCAGCTGGCGAACTATGCATTATTTATGAATATTAAAAATGTTAGCTTCTTGACTCATTTCTACTCTGGATGCTCACAACAGGAAATCTAGTATGTCTTTTAACCAGTCAGTCTACACATTTGCAAACAAATCTTCAGAGGAAAGAAACATATGCCACGAAGTTGGACTCACAGTACAAACAGTAATTTACAGTAAAATACGAAAATACTTACACACAGTATTGTCTGTGCCTGTGTCCAATTTACAGCAATGACGTGATAAACAAAATGCAATATGGCAAGTGTCAGCTTTTTGATGTCTATAAACCAGTTTCTGAATCTAAAAAGGGACCTCACATTTTCCCGCAGGGTACAAGTGAAAACAAGGGTTCCATCCTTCACATGGATGAAGGATGAAGGATTTCATAATTATAATGAAATTATTTTGAACGAGGAAGAGCAAATTCTGTTTATGTTGGGTTTCAAGATCTCTAATGGTCGGTTTCTGATCCCTAATGTTATTGAGTTGCACTAATGTACTCAAATAAGCTTTGATACCACGTTTCTCTCTCTCCTAATTTTAATACAGGCTAGCAGTGCATTAATTTGCAAATATAAGTAGATGTTTGCAGGGATCTTCACTGAAAAACTCATCTTTTACGACAAAGTATTTTCATCATGACTGGATAGACAGGTACCATGCAGTCAAATGAGTAAGGCATGAACTGACCAATCAGTAAGCACAATGCACACTCCACTACAGTGCATTCTGTTAAATAGCATAATTTTAAAGTCAGAAAAAAGGGGAAGTTCTTCCTCTTTTCTTTGAATTATCATAAACAATCCCTGCAGAAACCAAAGAAGAAATGTTGTATTTTAGCCACAGCTAAGAAGCTCTGTACTCTTCAAAAGACATGCCTAATTTTAGACATAAATTGTCTTTTTGTTCCTGTAATTTCTGCATCAGATTCTGTAACATGCAATTTTGAATGCAGATTATTAAATTATTTTCCTGTTTTAAAATCTACAACACTCTGCCTTCCTGAATCTCATTCTACTCTACAGGCCAGCACTTCAGTGTTTCAATCCTTCCATGAGCCTTCCCATAGAAACAGGTCAGATCACAGTAATTTTCCTTTAGAGTTTTCTTTATGATGATTTCATCTAACAATTAGTTTTGTTTCAGCCTCTATTTACATTCAATTTTATGTCCTGTTGCTCTGAATCAGTTCTGACTCTGACATTACCTGTCAAGAACATTAAGCCTGTCCTTGCTGCTTCCTAACAATTTTGCTTGCTGACCAGACCACTGTCTTGTTTTCATTTGGCTCTTGAAGTTAATTCATAATCCAGTGTCTTTTCCATGTACAAATAAACTCTGTGGGATTTTTCCCAAATAACTCAACCTTTTAAAAATTACTCTTACAGTTAATATTTTGAGAGGGCTTTAGATCCACGGAGAAACGTTGCTAGATGTAGCAATTCACAGTCCTTCAATCTCCTTCTGAGTCCAAATCATTATCTTAGCTTGTCTTCCATGCCAAAAAGCACAGAAGAGCTCTTGTTGAAAGCTCTGTGGAGTCTTCTCTAAGACTCCACACTCTTTCCTGCCTCGCTTGCCACTTAACATAGGATTTCAGAGCTAACGCAAAGTGACATCTATCTACACTCCATATGCTTTGGCACGACGCAGGCTTTTCACAGCTAAGTGCTTTGTCAGAGATTTTAGCTTGGGTTTCAAAATGATCTCTTTGCTTGGGCTCAGTCCCCCCAAATATCAGAGCTCTCAGATGCTTTATCTTCATTTCTGTGCCCTGCCTGGAGGAGCATTATTAGTATGTTTCCCTCCTGCTTGGACTGCAGTACACTCAGGATGAGTTTCCTAGCTGGCTTCTCTTTAGTTACGTGAAAATTACTAAAGGTATGAAGTGCTTCTTAAATAGACCTTGTCAGAAATAAAACAGCTGTCTTTCTTTGCCAGACACACTGACTCCTACAGATATACAGGAAAGGGGCGTTTAAGCCTTTTCCAGCTGTCCTCCGCTGAAATCTCCAGTTTCATCACTCGGAGGACTTTTAACTGTTACATCTTTCCACTCGCGGAGGTTTTTTGTATGTTTTGTTTGGTTTCGGTGCCTTTTCACTCTCTTTCTATTCCTCAGAAACCAGTCAGACGGAAGGAATCTGACAGTTCGGAGTTTCATTTCGTTTCCAAATGAAGAGGATGAAATTAATCCCTTGAGACCACCGTCAGGACGGCCACGGCGGCGAGTCCCGGCAGTGCAGTTCCCGCCCCGGCTGCGCTCCCGCCGCCCCCCGCGCCCACTCACCACCG
>VZTN01023437.1:21701-70071 GCA_013400515.1 Erpornis zantholeuca
GCCCGGTCGGAAGCGGCGGTGGAGGCCCGTCCTGCTGCGCAGCGTCGTCGGCAGCGTCCAGGAGGGTGAGCGGGGGCCGCCGGCGGGCATGAGGTGGCCACGAAGAAGGCCCGACTCTTTGGCCCAGCTTCGGGCGTCTCGGCTGGGCCCAGCCCTGCCAGGCTTAGCGGGAGGAGTTTGGGCTGGCGGAGCCGGCCTCGCCCCCGGCCCGAGGGGCGTTCGTGGCCGGGGGCTGCAGGGCTGGCGAGCGGCGGACTGTGTGATCCGGAGCTCCCGGGGGACTCGGCATTGCAGCTCCTGAGCCCGGTAGCGATGGTTCTAGGGTTTAGGACTCGCTTTTAATTTTCTCCGTAGAAAGCTGTATGTTTAAAAACAAAGCATGTTTGAAAAAAGGTTCAGGTTATTGGTACGTGTTATGCAGATATAAAAATGTGTAGTAGAAAGAGCAATGGCTTCAGCAGGACTTCGCTGACGTTGCAGCTTTGGAGAAAGAATAAAAGAAGTTGGAACTAATTTGATTTCTTTTTAGAAACTGTTTTGTTAGCGAATATTATGAAACTCAGTAGCTCTTAAGACTAATGCAGTGAAAAATAAAATAGTAGGGAAAAAGCATGTTTAGTTTCAACTTTCTTAAGTTTTCTATAATGGTCGAGGCTGAAACAGCCAATATCTGTGCTCTGCTTTAAGCAGAAATGACTCTATGATGCAGCAGTAGAAAAGCTCTTCGTGGATATGTGTAGAAAGTAGTAGCAATAAAATACTATTTAAGTAAAAGATGTAATGCGTTAATAATGTAGAGCAATATGGTGATTTAGTGAGTTTTTTCCCTGTGTCACAGCAGCTGCAGGCTTCTGCTGCCAGTGTTATTGCCAGTGTCTGCTTGAGACTACAGTTATGAGCTTATTTTGGAAGCTATTGTGATGTTGCTTGCAAAGTTGTCAAAAGTAGGAGTGAAGTGAAATTTTGATAGATCTTTTCACTGGATTCAGAAAACATGGGCAAGGGTGTGCAGTGTTGAGTGGGCATTAAGTAGCAGTGTTTGCAATGCTCTCTCAGGGGTTTAGGCAGTAATTTTCAGTAAATCTGTACTAGCTGCAATGCTGCAGTAGGAAACAGATTAGTAATAGCAGTTTTTTCCTTGAACTTATGACTGGTCCTTATTAAAATTGCCACACTTAGTGGCTTTTTTCAGTTTGGAAAGAAAACAGATTGAAAGGGTCCTGACAATTGAATGGTTTGGTACCATATTAGTGCAGGTGTATTTAACTCCTTTTTTCTTATGCTTTCAGGACGAGGCTTTGCATTTCGGAGGAAGCAAAAGATTGAACGACAGTACAGGAAAGTATTGAAAAAGAGAAGACAAGTGCATTCCCAACAGGATAATCAATTTACTGATAGATATCCAGAGCACTTGAAACATCTTTACCTTGCAGAAGAAGAAAAGCTTAAGAAGCGGCGCAGGACTCCAGATAATTCGGTGTCATCAGAAGAAAAACTTAATAAAGCAGCAGAGTAAGTTTTCAAAGTATGTCTTTAAAAATAGTAATTCTTTCCATCACTAAAGAAATATTTTAGATCTTTAAAGTTCACGTGGGCTTTAGTGTGGTTATTTGCTTTACTAAAAATGCCATTATGTCTTAAATATTTTTTCCTGATTGTTAGAAAAATAAATGGCAGTGTAACTAGTCTTATACTTGAGACAATGAGGTGTCATTGCATAGTATTGCCACCAGATGGAGATGAGAATAAAGCAAAAATTCTTTGTTTTTTCTCCGGAAGAGTATGGTATTTCTAAATGAATGCTCTTGTCACTCTGCAGTTGTTTCCATGTGTTGGAACTAGAAAGTGAGAATGCAGCTCTAAGCTAGTACATTCAAGTTTTCTAGCTCTGAGGAGCTTGCATGATGGGGAGAACTTTTAGGCAGTCTTTAAGCATCGGGAAACATCATCCATGTGAAGATACATACACCTTATCTGCAGTATTATTGAAAGTTTGTGCAGTCTGATCTTTGGTACATTTGGCATTGAAGGAGTTTAGTTTGTTGTGTTTTCATGCTGACCGTTCATGCATGGCCTGGAATGGTGTTGGGTATCATGGAAGAGTGGTGCAAACAATCCATTCCAGAGTTTTCTGGAGTCTGTATTTGTAGTTAACTTCCCTGAGTATGCAAGAAGCACTGGAAGACTATGCTGTGATTCTGCAGTGGCTGTAGTGTCTATGGCTATGTCTGCTTGATGATAATCAGTGTCTCAAGAACTTGTATTTTTTCTTCCAGGCCAGTTGTGCCTCAAGAGAATTTTAAAAATAAAACGTCCAATCAGAAGGCAAAAGAAGAGTATGAGAAAATAAAGGCTGAGCGTGCTAGAAAGAAAGAGGTAAATCTTGAACAGATTTCTTTCTTGATTATAAAGGAAATCTAGACTAATACCTTTCCTACCTCTCAGTCTTGCATCTGAACCCAGAGAAGACCCTAGGAGGTATTGGTACTCGTCTTTTTCAACTTGACAGTAATATTCAGGCACGCAGGCGTTCAAAGGATCATTCTCTTTGTTCTTACTATGTTTGTCTGGCAGTTGCCGCTAGCAGGATTTTATTATGTTGCTTGGTACATCAAGGAGAGCTTAGAGCTTGATCTGCATACCCCAGTGGATTATATTAGACCTCTTAAATATTGTAGAAGGGGAAGTAATAACAGTACCATCTTGTAATGAAAAATGAAATACCCATCCTATTTCTTATGGCATTATTATAATGCAGTCTTCATTTTACTTTTTTATGTATTTTGACCAACAGTGAAACAATTAAATGGAATAGTATCCACAGCCAAAATCTTTAGTAATTCCTTCATTTGAATTTAATTGGAATTTTTTTTACAGGACATATTTTAATAGCATCATTGTCAAATAGCTCACTTGAATTAATTTGAGAGATCCTTATTTAACTGGTTTTTCTTCTCTCCCAGGGTGTTCTTTATTGCATTGTAAAATGGCACAACATGTAACATTGTAGGAGCTGTGTAACTTCCTGCTTACATACTAAATTTCAGTAGCTACTGTAAAAATATTAGATAAATACATGGCTGAATAAAACACCATTTCTTCAGCTTAGCTGTATTTACTTTTATGCAAGCTGGTCTGTGATTCTGGGTGAGTTACATGGTTATTCAGCTGATGGCTGCTTTTCTGCATATTAGCTAGAGATTGTGTCAAAAGAAATTAGTGTTATGACCAGCTTCTTTAGAGAAAATGGGAACAAGCAAAGCCCCAGAAAGACTGCAAGGGGTTTTCTTTGAGCAGCACTTAAGAGTTGCCTCAATGGAGGTGTTGGCATTTCTAGCTTTGGCAAAGATAATTAGGCAGAACAGTACCTAAGTGCCCCAATAACAGTATTCATTTAAGTGGAGTACTTAAGTGGAGCATGATGGAAAAATAGAGTATGTACTTTCCCCTTGTGTGTTAACAGACACTAGATTTGCTGTTACTTGCCTTGGGAAGAGAAATAAGCCTAAAGACACAATTTTGGCTTCCTCAAAGGCCTTTTTTGGCCTAAAAAAATCTAGGATTTAGTAAAGATCAGAAAAAATATGAATGTAAGTAGCAACTGTCTAAGTAAGGTGAATGTTCTTGCTTTGAAGTAAACATTTGGTTGGTAGCTTAACTGGATGTTGTTTACAAGAGCATGCTAAACAGCAGAAAAATTAATAGAGAGGAAGTGAATTACAGGTAAGTTAGTGTTCATGCTACTCTGTTTTTTTAAAAAAGGGGGAATAAATTATAATTAGTCATTATGGGAAAATAAGACAAGGATTCTGAATGGAGAGAGGTTATCTGTACATATTTTTGCAAATGCCTGTTTATTTAATTGTTCGGGGTTTTTTTCCTCAGGCCTTTTTCTGTTTAGAAGTCTTTTCTTGAGTTATGTCTGGTTAATTTTATATGACAGAGATCAGATTCTTACTAATTTTGAATATCACTGAAGCTATCTACTGTGTACAACAAAAAAATGATTGATAAATTATAATCTGCTCAGGCATTCTGCAGAAATGTTTGCCTATAGGTCAGCATGGCACTGCATTTCTAAGAATAAACTTTATGAGAAGAAATCATCCAAATGAACTGAAGCAGTTTTTCAGTCTGATTTGTGATGTTTTGCATATTTTGGTAGGACATGATGTTAGTAAAGCAAGCTGGTTATCTTGCTTTTTGTGGATGTTTTCCCAAATTATAGAGTAGAATTAGAGCACTAGAGAAGGGGATGTGAGATGTTGAGTAAAATCTGAACATAATATCGTGGTGATTATCTATATAGTGTTGACACTCCATCCTTATATAGCTAACACTCTGTTAGTGGATTGGTTCCATGTGTGCTTTGTGGTGAAAATTTCATTAGGGTTTGTGGTTTTTTTCCCTCTCTTCTAAAGGTAAAGACAGCAGTCTGTGTTGCTTCAAAGAGGACAGGTCACTAGTAGTTTGGTTTGGATTAATTTTCCCTAGATAATGCTGTCCTAGTATCACAAACCTGCCCAACTCATGGTCCAGGTATGTCCCATATCCTATCTCCTGATCCCATGCAGAGGTCTCCAATATCCTAGCATTTGCCAATATCTGGATTGGCAAGATATTTACATGGAAGCTGCTGGATCACCTTTTTCTTTCTTGAACTCAAGAGGAGAAAGAGGGGAATTTTTTGCCAGTTAGTCATTTAAGGAGAGTAGTCAAGGAGCACATTTCACAGAAAGGAAGTAGTATACATTGCAGCAACAAACCTTGTTGTAGGATGTTCTGCTGAAGAAGTCTTGGCTCTTGTCTTGAAATTTGAAGATGTATAATGTGTTTTTATTGCAGTATGTGCCGAAAAAGCATCCTGATTCAGCTTTGGAGAAATGGTGTTTCTAACAGCAGTACAATGCCTAATTGCCAGTACCTATGCAAAGATAAACTGCATTGCTTATAGATAGCTTCACAGTCATAGTAGGTTTGTAATTGTTTCATAATTTTACTTATTTATTTAATTTCAGGAAGCAGAAAAAAGAAAACAGCAAAGAGAAGAAGCTCAGCGTTTGTACAAGCAAAAGAAAATGGAAGCTTATAAAATACTGAGTAAGAAGACAAAGAAAGGACAGCCAAATCTAAATTTACAAGTAGAATTTCTTCTTCAGAAAATACAGCAAAATACATAACCCCTGCATATATTTGAGTTAGCTATGGACATTTTATTAAATTGCTTTTAATAAATAATGTCTTTTTGCTTCTGTATTACTTTTGTTGTGCCTTGATTTATCTCATTAGTCCAGTAATGATATATTAATCCTGAAAATATGTATTCTATGCTGAGAGTGAAAGGGGTCTGGTACCTTGAAAATAAATGGTCTGTATTTCTAAATTTAAATTTTATTAGCTGTGTAACATCCTGATTTCAGAATAATAGGCCATAGCACCTTCTGAATATGAATCTAATACTTCCTGCAATTATAACTACTAAAATTACACTTTCTTGGGAGGACTAAAATGATGCATTGTCGTGGTGAATGACGATGGATCAGGGGACTCGAAAACCCCCAGGTGGTGGGTCTGAGAATCCTGGGATTCAAGGGAATTCAAGGGAATAAAGGAAAACTACCTCTCCCATCAGCCAGTGCAGCTGCTTCCAGGTGACCAGGTGTCTGACCCTTGCTCCACCCTTCCCCTCTCCCCATAGGTGGCATGTGTATCCCCCCTGTGCCTTCAGATTATTGGACCATGACCCTTTATAAGATGTACCCTACCAAGTAATGTCGTCTTTGCCTCTGGATTACTTTTAAGAGTAAAGCTGTTTCAGCACCTATGCAAGGAGCCCTCCTGTCCTTTGTTCCTGGCAACTCGTGAGAGATCCCAGCTGGGTGAGAGTGTGTGCTCAGGGCCTGTTCCATGGCCTGGTTGTGGGAAGGTCAGCTTGCTGGTGCCATAGCTGCACCTCCGAAGAGATCCCTGCCAGGGACACTTCTGGATTATCGCGGTGACTGCACCCCTTCCTGGGGACAAAGCCCACTATAATGCATGTGACATATTTGATATCTCATGATCTGCCAATGCTAGGAGCATGTTTTGTGTGCTCTTGGATGGGTTTGGCACATGAAAACAAAGCACATAGACTGTATTTGGATGGCTATTATTTATCATTCTTCACAAAGAATAAAACTTGCTGAAGGTCCCAAAGTGGTTTGAATGTAGAGATCTTAGTAAAATAATTGTTGGTCCATTCATAGAGCTGCTGTGTAACTGGACCTACAATGTGTGAATTGCTCTACCTTTTGTGTATAGCTTTCTCATGAAATTTGTTTTCTTCTATGTAGCTTTTAGTAATAGCAATTTAGGTCAATATTTTCAAGTCTGGATTTATGTATTTTCATCAAAAGCGAGGTTATCCCCACATTTATTTATATTTTTTTAGTATCTTGGCATCAACCCAGTTGACAAAACAACATTTGTCTGTTGAGAAACTATATTTGAGGATCCCACCTTGTGTGAAGAGGAAAAAAAAGTATGAACTAAGCTAGTAATGTTTTAGAAATTTGTTCAATCCACACTTGCTCACCAAAAAAATGTGTGTGCTGGTTTTGGCTGGGGTAGGGGTAATTGTCTTTACACTGGCTGGTGTGGGGCAGTGTTTTGGATTTGTGCTGAACAGGGTTGGTAGTAGCAGTTTTTGTTACTGCCGAGCAGGGCTCAAACAGAGCCAAGATCTTTTCTCCGTGCTGCCACACTGGCATGGAGATTGGGTGTGCCTGGGAGGTTGGGAGGAGACACAGCCAGGACAAATGACCCCAGCTTAGCAAAGGGGCACTGCCATGTAGTGAAAGGTATTCTGAGACCCCAAAAGTAGTAAGTAAATACGACAGGGAATTTCTGAAGTATTTTTTGACCAACTGAAGGTAGTTTTATTTGTCCTGTTTTTAGGATAACATTCTAACAAATGTTTTTAACGTATTCTATAGTTATTGAGGGTACTGTCTAGAGGCAAATGTCATCTGAATATAAATCACAGGTATCACTTGTAGAGTTACATTCCACAGGGGAGACACACAGTGGCTGACATGTCATTTGAATCTAAAAGTCAAGTGCTGGCATAAAACTAGAAATAACTCTCATATTCAGTGATTTAAAAAATTAAAACTTGTAATACATTAAATGTTTTCAGTCAGTGCTTGACAGAAATCAGTTACACATCACTTAGGTTGTTTTAAGACTCAGGTGGTGAAACATATGGGAGAATGATAATGCTAGATTATGGAAATAATTTTTTATCATTCAGTTGTTAATATTTGCATTCAATTTATTTTATTGTCCAGTTAAGTTAGCTCAAATTATGTAAAATAAATAATTACACTTCTTTTCAAAACAGAATCCCAAACTATGTACTTAAGAATGAATTTTTTAATTCGTTCTCGGTTTCAAGGACCACTCGTAGATTTGTTTATAAAAGTATCCACCAGAATAGTCTGGCTGCTGCTCTTAAGTGCTTGTTTCCCCAAGAGTTCCATATGTTAATTGAGTGTTTATATTAAACAGTCTTCAGGCTGATACATTTTATGCTTCCTACCTACAACAGTTTTGGGTTGCTCACTGGTAACAGGACTGCTGTATTTTAGTTGAGGATTTTCCAGGGAGGAATGGAAGAAGCTGCCCTCCACAGGTGGCCGTCTCATTGGCTGGAAATTCATCTGGTCTCAGCATGTAGGATTTGCTGTGCACTTACAAACTCTGCATTTGCTGTGCACACAGTATATCTGATCTGGCCCAGACTCATCAGATTTATGGCAGGAGGCTTTGGAGCTGATCTGCACAGATACTGAGCATTTGAAGCTTCTAGAAATTTTACAACATGTTTACACACATGGCACAAAATTAGCTTTCTCAGCATCCCTGAGTGTTGGCAGCATGACATCCACGTCTGCATCCACACTACTGGGTATTCAACAGTTATGTGAAAACATTTGGTCATCCAGCTTCACCAGACAATGTTGTTGGATACAAAATTCCACTAAGACCAAATAAGCCTATTTGTTAATAAATTAAAGCCAAACTTATTTTTTATAAATGCATTTCCCTTTAGTGTCCCTTTTCAGTTTGCATCTTATTTCCTGATGATAATTAAAAATCCCCCAGCATTCTGCACTCTAGAATCAAGGAGCATGTGTCTGCTGGAGGCAGTGTCTCCTCGCACTATAAAGATGTAATATGTGATATTTTGTATTCCACTCTAATCATTAATGTGAGATTTTGTCATCTTAGAGAAATACGTTAAAATATTTGCTTGTAAATACAGCACATACATTTAATTCTCTAAAGACAATACAGTTAAAGCTTTTTTTAATGTTTTTTGATTTCTCCAAATGGTCCATTCTGTAGAAATTATAGCTGTAAAAACCATGAATTCATTCTGTGTCAAAAATTTTACTGATAGTCTTTTTTTTCTCATACTTATTTAACTTTGGTGGGGCTTTGTATTTTGTTACTTAGAGATAATATAAGTAAAGCTGTTATCTTCAGTGGAAAACAGTGTTTGAGTTTAATGAGGCAGACAGGGTTCGTTTTAAAGTAATGTGGTATGTATTAGAATACATTTAGTGGTTGATACACCCACACACATTAAAATATCAACTTATTTGAGGTGTATTTTTTGCAATTATTGTATATGTGTCAATATGTTGAATTGAACTGCAGGTCTGAAAACACAGAACCAGTTAATATGTGCTGTGCTCAAGATTAAAACAAAGGGGATATGATATCTACACATAGGTACCTGTAAACACTGGTCTGATTTTCAGGCAATTTCTTAAGATAATCACTTTTTATTTTAAAACAACATCTTTTTGTCCAGGTGGCAGTGATTACTGTTGTCACTGTTATTTTAAAACTAAATTAATATATATATATCGTTTTGTGGTAATTTCAGTTTCTCAACTGAAGTTGAGAAGCAAGTTCAGAGCTGCTGCTCCTCGATCGTTACAGTACTCTGAGGTATGCTGATAAATTGCCTTTGCACTAGGAGCAGTAAGTCATGCCAAAACTCACAAACATTCAACAAATATTTTCTTTGGGAGTCTAGAAAGGGGACAAAACACAGTTACAACATACACAGGAGCACCTTCTACTTCTGCATCATACTTTGTATTACAGCAAGCTATCCAATTTTCAGCTGCATGAGTGGGGGCAGGGCAGCTCTTCCAGCCCATGTCCTCACTTCCTATCTCTGTTCAGAAGAAGCACACCTAGGAATGGGCTGCACGTTCAGTCAGTGGGGTTCAAGCACATTCTTGGTGTTAATCATATAAAGTAAGAGAAACAAAAAGGAAAAATAAAAAGCTACCTCATAATTCCACTGAGCTCTTGTCTTGTTTGGTTGGTTTTTTTTCCTTAGGGACTTGCAACCTAAGTCTTAAATAATTTCTGGCAGAGTAGTTCAGCACAGGAGTATGAGAGGCAAGTGCTGCTTGACCAACCTAATCTCACTCTATGTTAAGGTGATGTGCTCAGTGGATAAGAGGAAAAGCTGTGGATGTTAACTACCTCAGATTTAGCAAAGCCTTTGACACTGTCTTCCCGTAGCTTGGGTGGGCACACTCTTCATTGGGTTAAGAACTGGCTGGATGGCCAAGGCCCAGAGAGTGGTGGTGAATGGAGGTCCATCCAGCTGGCAGCTGGTCACTGGTGGTGTTCCCCAGGGCTCAGTGTTGTTCAACTATTGAACAGTTAGTATCCTGTTCAATATCTCCATGAACAACCTGAATGAGGAGGTCAAGGGCATCCTCAGCAAGCTGGCAGATGACATGTAACTGGACATGAGTGTTGATCTCTTGGAGGGCAGGAAGGGTGTGCAGAGGGATCTGGGCACTCTTGATTGCTGGGCTGAGGCAAATGGTAGGAGGTTTAAATAAGGCAAGTGCCAGGTTTTATACTTGGGTCACAACACACAAGTGAAATACTTCAACCTGTGGGAAGAGTGGCTGGAAATGAGCCCAGAGGAAAAGGACCTGGGGGTGCTGGTCAACAGTGAATGAACATGAGCCAGAGTCTGCCCAGAAGGCCAAAAAGGCCAATGGCATCCTGGCCTTTATCAGCAATAGTGTGGCCAGCAGAACCAGGGCAGTGATTGTTCCCCTGTACTCAGCACTGATGAGGCCACACCTCAAGTGCTGAGTCCGGTTCTGGGCTCTTCACTACTAGAAAGACATTGAGGTGCTGGAGAACACCCAGAGAAGGGCAGTGGAGCTGGTGAAGGGTCTGGAGCACAAGTCCTGTGAGGAGTGGCTGAGGGAGATGGGGATGTTTAGCCTCGAGAAAAGGCTCAGGGGAGACCCTACCACTCTCTACAACCACCTGAAAGGAATCAAGGAGCATGTGGAGGCATGTGGCCTCCATGAAAGGCGGCAGTGGCCAGGTGAGGGTTGGTCTCTTCTCCCCAGTAAGAAGTGACAAGAGAAGAGGAAATGGTCTCAAGCTGCACCAGGTAACTGGATATTAGGAAAAATTTCTACACCAAAATAAATTTTTCATGGAAGTTTTAAATTCCAACTAAATTCTGAATATGATTTATAACTTCAGCATTCAAAACTGAAGAAATCCTAAGGATTTTGATTAGAAGATGGATCTACATTTAATACTCTGTATATAATGCAAATGAATGTTGTTTGCCAAAATCTTTGATTCTGGAAGATACAGTAAGATACATAATTTTTTAATATTTTTAACTTTCTGAAGATTCTTGTGTTGTATTGTAAACTCTTTTAAAACAGGTAATTACTTTCCTTGCATTTGGATTCACCAACCAAAAACATTGGTATGGTGAAGTTTGTATATTTACTATTAAAGGAAAAACTTGTAGCTGAAAAACAAAAAAAAGGAAAATAACCAGATCAGAAGTGAGCTTAACCTGAAACTGTAATGTGTAGGTAGGACTCCTTTTCATTTCCCTAGAAAGTCATTTGGCAAATATGAAATTAAGCTATCTCGGACCTTTAGCAGTTGTAAAAAGCCACAACACAATGAAACAAAAAACAATACCCCCCCTCCAAAAAGCAGAAATAGCTAGAAGCATCTCTGCCTGTCAGTTTGTATTAGGTATCTCTCAAAACAGTGCACTCTCCTAGAAAAAGATGAACTTGATAAAGAAATGATTCTTTGACCTGTGGTGTAAGAAATGTGAGAACAGAAGATTAGTGTATGGCTTGTTTGCAGCTTGAATTATTATCTAATATGTTTGGGCTATTATTCCTACTCCACCAAAATCTAATTTGTACTGAAGACTGCAGACTTTCGGATCTGCTAACAATTGCAGATTAATTACAGGCTGAAAAGCTTTTCATTATCCTTTAATTTCGTTGTCTTTCAGTTTCAGTTCTATGGTAGTGTTAATAAATTGTAAACAGATTTTTGCAGAGAGCAGGAGAGCTGTTGTACATGAAAGAGGGTTATTCTGAAGTGGTTTTGGTGTTAGATGTAAGGAAGATGTCATCATTAAAGTGGTGGGGGATCAGAAAAGTGTATTTTTTATTTCTCAGTCTGGAATGGAGGAAGGGATCTTGTTCTTCTTCCTGGCTTGGCACAAAAGTGTTTCCCTAAACTGTGTTTTCTTCCTTGATACAGTAAATATGCACTTCCTCGTAAGTTTATATTGTTTAATGTATAGTGACACACCACAGTTTCGCTGGGGGCCTGACAGAAAAGAAAGGAATGGCAAGCACAGACAATTGGAGAACTTGTAACAACTGTGTGTTTCTTAATATAAGCAATATTCAGCATATATGAACCACTGTTTTACAAAACTGGCGTGTATATATATGAAATACCTTATGTAATTTAACAGAGAAGTTGACATCTACAAAACTTATTGCATTATAAGCTCTTTAGGGTATATACCCAGGATAGTTCTTTCAGTTTAAGGCAGGGATGGCATTGCAAGGCGATAAATAATCTCGGTTGGAAAGAAAAAAGGTAGAAAGTACTTTTCCTTAGTTCAAGTATGGAAAATAAGTACTACAAAGTAAAGGGTTATTTATAATCCCAAGACAGAGTCGTAATCTGTTTCATATTTATTTTAAAAATAAAAACTCATTTCAGATTTTTAGATTAAAAAACCCCACTCTGAAATTTGAGTTTTTGTCTGGTGCCAATTGATTTTGGATGTTTCCCAAATTACTGTTTCTATAGCAACAGCAAGCATATTATGGAAACAATGTTACAACATTTTTTAAGATCTCACATTTGGGCTTATCTAGCTGAAGAAGGTAATATCAATTACCTGTCTACATTTCAGCTGAGCCACTCCACAGAAAAGATGGAAAGAAATAATTCTCAACACCAATGGTTCCACTGTGTGTGTGCACTTTTTAGGGGCTCTTTTTGTTCTTGGTTAAGAAAACCCCACTGGGTGGAGGCATGGAGCTAAATTTGATCATGAGACAATAATTTGTAGATTAATAAATGTAGAAACAGGAAGGCACATTAAGAACAAAACCCAGCAGCCCTGTTTAATGAAGTCTTTAAGACTTGCTAGATATTTGAAGTTGTGCACATCTTCCTTGAAACACGATTATAATTTAAAATTATTTCTTCATTAGAGAATCAATGGAAAACTTTTGTGAATTACTTAGATGTATCCCTTACTTTTAATGTTGTGCTGTTCACTTACAGTTTTGGCCATATCCTGCCAGTTACACAACAGTATTATAACAGTTGCATATGCATTTATCCTTCCTAAGACACTTAGAAGGAAGCCTGAAGTCTTGCAGTATAAAATCTGCTTCAGTAATTTTTTGACTCTTCTGAGAGCTAATTACCAGTTTATCTACATTTTTCTCTTAAAGGGGTCTTTCTTAAATGAATGCTGAGCAAGGCTAACTGTTCTACAAGCCATTGTGTGTTGCACAACACCTTGTTTTCTACTGCATTATACTCATTACACCCAATGCTAAGTAAGAATCTTGGCCACAATCCCTCATTTCTCACTTGCTGCCCCAGTAATAGCACCAGTGAACAGCCCTTGTTGCAACAGAAACTGATCACAATTCCACAGCTTCCCTGGGACTCAGCTTTCTCCTGCAGGTGCTGACAGATGTGGCTGAGCATTCTGGTGGCCCCAGAGTCACAGGCAGCTCAAATGCTTTTAGCCAGGTGAGCCCGTGCCTCAGGGGGCCGATCTGAAATGCCGCAGGGGATGTGCCTGCATCCCCCTCTCAGACAGAACTGGGAATGAAGGGCCAAAAGCAGATTATTGACTTCCATAACATGCATGTATAGGGATTGTTAATGGAGCACTGTGCGGTGCTAGGATTTGATAATCTCTGCCTAATCTGCTTTTCTGGGCCTTGGACACAGTTTCAGACCAGGACCTCTATCCGTCAGCTGTAATGGTGGTGATGCCTGTCATTGACTGTTCCTCTGTGCATGTATCTCAAAGCAACTTTGTATAAAGTCTTTTCTGCAGAGATGTGTGGGAAGAAAAAACAAAGTGAAATGAGACCTAGTTAGAGTTCTGACAAATATCCACATAGTCAGTTCCGTATAGTTAGTGGAGGCACAAGTACCACAAGGTCAGGCTTTGTAATTTTGTCTATAGATGCCTATTCTCTGCTCCTTATTCCTGGGAAATGCTTGTAGAGAGTCTCCAGAGGAATTGCAATTACTGAGTGGAGTCTTGGCAAATATTGACCCATCTGTGAGACAGTCAATGCCCCAAGGTCAACCCATGTGACTGTTGTGCTGCTGCAATGCTGTTATACTCCTTTTTGGGCTGATTCACTTGGCCATCTTCAGCCAGGCATAAAAACAGCCTGAAGTCAGATGCACCTTTAAGTACAAAAGCAAAAAAAGAAAATTTAACATAAAAGAGGTAGCAAGGCATTAATGAGCTTTTAGTCTAAATAACAGTGTGCCTACCACATCTGGTGTGAAAAACCTTGGTAGAGAGGCTGGAGTCAGTCGGAAGGAGGAAGGGTTGGACCGCATACCCTCACAGCTTCAATGTGCTGTCTGCCACCAGCAGCATCAGGTCTGACAACACTGCCAGTTTGACCCAATGCTTCACAACTGGTTCCAAGCTAAACAGACCATCCCAACTAACCTCCTGCCATTTTCCATTAGGCCTTTAAAAATTTCCATGCTGGTATTTTCTCTCTTGTATCTTTGAGCTACTAATGATACCTTCTCAGCTGTACTACCCCTTAATGAGACTTTCGTTTTTTCTGTCACTTTACAGACCTCACAGCACTTTCATGGCAGTCTGAGCCCTGGTTACTTTACTGTGGCACATGAGACCTGAGTCTTGGATGACAAGTCCACTGGGGAGAGTGAGGGCAGCCTTCAGGTGGGGTTACAGAAGGAGGGTTTGTGCCCATGCACTGACCCAAGGATAGGTGGCCAGGAGCTCCTTCCTCTGGAGAAATGAATTCCAGGATTACTGGTTCTGTTGCTTTTCACAACCCAGTGTAAATTACAAAAAAAATGGATCATGGAAGCAGTGTTTTCATCCAGGTCAGTGTGCCCTCAGGTTCAGGAGTGGATCATATGATGTGATGCCAGTTTCATCTAACCCAGGTCCAGGACTCCCATTTGTCCTTGCCCTATTTGCCCATTCCTCTGACCTGCCCAGGTCTGAACCTAAGTCCTGCATTTGAGCATGGAAATTGGCATCCCCAGTTTTGTGCCCTGGTCACTAATCAATATGGCAGACATGACAGGACAGACCCTTGTGTTATTCCACTTGTCACTCTCTCCAAGTAGCATCCCATGACCCTCTGAGTGCAATCATCCAGCAACTTCTTACCCATCTTTTAACCTGTTAAGTAGTATTTTTCTTTGAATGGTAAATACGCAATGTGTATTTCATTTTCCTTTTTCCCCAAGTAGCAAGTAGAAATATTTATTGAAAATTTAGGCCATTTATGATCCTTTTATAATCAGTTTTTTACTGAAATAGAATTGATAGGATTCCTTCTGCCCTAAATAGAGCTTAAATTAGTTTTATTTTCCTTGCTGTCAACTATAGAGTCTCCTTGTTATCCTTTAATTTCCTCTATTGATTTTCTACAATTTCTTATTGATAGTCATTTCACTATCCTTCTTTGTTTCTGCTCTCTTGTACATAAAAAGGTTTTTTTTATTAATCTGTGCAAATCTGTGATGTATATATGTAATAAAAACGAAAATCTAGAAGTACTAATTTATGTGCATAAATTTAGCTCATTTAGTATTACTGAAAAAATGAGCATCATAAAAGAGGCAGTGATACTCCACATAAAAATAGCAATAGCTGTTATGCTTGTAATGCCTAAGAATCCTGAAGAACAAGAATATTTTCACAAGTATTTTATCCTGTTTTTGAAAATAATCTATATCATATTGTATGTATAGCATCTAATGGAAAAAAAAAGAAGCCTTTCCACTGAAGGTTTTAAACCCAATGTTATCAGCTGTACCAGGATTATTCTAAAAGTCTTATATAATTATTTTGAAAATAATTTCATTCAGTAATGTTTGGTCTTATCCTTCCTCCTGACAGATGATGAGTTAGCTCACAGAATTATAAATTTTTGTAGCTCAGTTCCAGTGATCCTGTCTCGATTATATTTTGATTATACACGTTATGTACAAATTACATAGTGGGGAGTAATGCTTGGAAAAAATACTGACCCCGGCATACACTTTAAATGCAGGTATCTCTTCATTCTAGCAAATAATACAATGTTATCACAAAAAAAGACTGTAAAACAGCTAGACTTAGGATCCTTCTTTGTGACTTAGGATCCTTTATCTTTTTGATTTATGATGAACTAAGCCAATCCAAAAATTTACAAGGAAAGTGCCCTTGTGCATTTATGCAGATTTTAGCCAGACATTCTCCTGAGACTAAATGTGTAGTATATATAAGTTGTGGCAACTTATAAATTTGATTTTCCTTATGAGTTGTATGGGTAAATGGATGTTTTCCAAGTGAAATAATCACCAAGTGCTTGTTTACATAATATGATTGACAAACACCTCAGTACAATTACTCACATACTGTGAAAAAATTCCTGGGGAAAAGCATAACTGAAGGGATTAATTTGTTTGCTGGAGCTCTAGAAATATTCTAACAACAGTGTATGTACAACAGGGAATGTTTTATAAAATGACGAGTGTTTTTTAAATGCTAGGTTTTGTTCCAGATGGCTTTTGGAAACACAGTCCTAGTAGACCATTGAATTTGAATTCTACAGATAGAGATTTCTTTGATACCCTCTCAGAATAATTGTGCTGGGTAATAATTGTGGTTGGAATCTGTAGGCTAGAGCCAGACCTGAGCAGGTGAAGCAGAAATTCGTGCTGAGCTGGAGTGAAGCAGGGTGAGGAGGGCACACCCAGCCAGCCAGTCAGTGTAGTGTCTGTCATGTGAAGCTTCAAGGGTCATGCCAGTTAGAGCAAGGGACTGGATAACATAGTTGCCATCTCAGCTCCTTTCTGTGAATCCAGCCCTGCTAATCACCTGCTAATATTAAGGTGTGACTATAACAGATAGGAGTGAAGCTGGCTTGGCACTGCTCTCTCCTACAGTGGTGCAGAGAACCCTTTTTACTTTGAACAGTATTCAGCAGAACCAGTCCTCTAGTGGGCAGCAGGAGAGAGTGGAGTGGATAAGTGATTCTTCTGTTTTATACCATTTATTCATCACTGTTTACCCAGTGCTTGATGGAAACACAATTCAGCCTCCACATTATGCACATCTTCCGCTTATGGTGCAATAGAATCTAATATGATATATTTACATTCTGATTGTTGTACCAAAGCATTTCAAATAGTAGAGTGATTGATAAGTAGTAGGAAGCAATGATTTTTTTATTTTTCATTCTGTACCTTCATTAAAAGAACATTAATATCTTAGTATTGTCTGTAACCTTATCTGTTCCACAGTCTTCAATACCTCTGCAGTTTTGACCTGCAGAGAGAGACCAATAAAGGCACTGTTCTTGTATGTCCATGCCCACACTCATATATGTGTACATGCCTGCATGTGTGTGTACATGTTTAAAATGTCAAGATGTTACATACTCAGCATTGCTGCATATTTTCCATTGTCTGTTTTTTACCTTGGATCTGTAAAACAATTTGTTTTAAGAGTGATCTGTTCCAGGGAACTAATCACATTCTTTACACAATGGCATAAAATACAGTTTTAAAACACATATTGAGAAACCATGGTACAGTTGGAGCCATACCTCTGAAGTACGTGATATCCTTCTTTGTCCATCTATTTTGAAACCTGTTGTTATTTTTCTTGTCGTACTTGATGGTAATTAGATACTTTTCATCTGCACTGGTTATATTATTTCAGTACCTGAAAATTGGAATAAGATTTCTTCACTGGGATTTGTCAGAGCCCACAACTGTTCTGCTGGAAATCAGGAAACCCGATATTTTAGCCTGAAGATGCTACTTTTTTACACTTACCATCATATGAGGAACATTTCTTAGCCTGTCTCAGAGCAAAAGTAACTGTCAAATGAAGTCTAGGCCCTGGGGAGCAGCAAATGAATAATCTTATGGGATGTTTCTGGTAGCTGGTCAGCTTTCTGGAGTGAACAGAGTGTACATTCCAAGTCAATACCTTGATTATGCTTCTTGTTTTTGGGCTTTACTGTCTTCCAAAGTAAAAGAGAATGAACACGAACCTTTTATCCCCACTTTTCTTATTAACTGCCCTTTCTCACAGAGCTTTACAGAAGTATTTTCTCCAGAGAGCCTTAAAACAATGCATCTTTTCCAGACTGTACAGCTTTCCTTTTGGTTCCTCTTAGAAAGCAAAACCTGCTTTTGGTTCCTCTTTCCTTAAGAAAGCAAAACCTGCTTTCTTGGCCTCTGCCTTTTTTCAATGTGGAATAAATTAATGAAGCAGACATATTTGAAGTCAATCCCTATTGCAATTTTAGGTTTGCAATTTACTGGTGTGTGGCCTGAGCCCTGAAAAAACTTCAAACCAACCAAGCAACCAAGCAACCAAACAACCAAGCAACCAAGCAACCAACCAACCAAAAATAAAATACCAAAAACCACAAACCCCTGCCCAGCTCCCTGGATTCAATCTCTACTGCTGGATCTTCTGCCAGAGCTCCTCCTTGTAGTTACATGAATCAGGAGAAGAGTCTGTAAGGCAAATCTCAGTGTAGGATGAATATAACAGATAGGAATGATGGCCTCAGTAGGATGAGGCCATTATTCTTAATCGGTAGATTTCAAACAGAGTAAAAGTCATACTGGGTAGCAATGCCCTGTGGAGTTAGCATCTTCTTTATCACATTGTATGTTATCACAGTATAGCAACTATATCTCCCAGAAAATAAAGTAACAACAAATAATTATATTATTTTTAAACTCTCTAGGACTACTCTAATGAGAAAACATCAGATATTTTTAAAGTTTGTTTCACTAAAAGAAAATTAAATTTCTGTCATAAAACCATAGTAGTAGTAGTAGCAGTAACAGTACTAGTAAAATTATCCTGATACTTTAATATTTAAAAAGGAGGCATGCATTTAGGTATGATGATTAGTCATAAATGAAGCAGCTTGTATTAACTTCATTTTATTTAATTGATTTTCGAAGTACAATTTTGATCTGTTGAAGGCAGTCAGATTTCCATCTTGTGTTTTCAACATGCCAGATTTTCTCCCCTCTGTTTCTTTTGTTAACCTTTTTGGCTCCCATTCTAGTCTTTCATTTCTTGGAATGATCGAGTTCAAAGATGTGACTGCAACACTTGATAAATCTTGTGGACCATAGCCTGTTATTTGATGTGTCAGTATTTTTAAGCTGTAAAAGCAAGCTTGCGAGACCTCCAGATGAACATATTTTATTTCTTTCTGCTAGCATATGAAGATGGTAACACAAACACGGTGCTTCAAGACCTGGCTGTCCCTATAACAGGGAACACACAGATTTTTAGAAACTCAAAGAAAAATGCATTTAATTCATGTTGAGTTGCTGATTTCTCATTACACCCCTCCTTTTAAAATAGCTTCAGCCAGAGACTTCTTCTGCTTGAAAATACCATGTATCAGTGCACAGTGATTATTTCATCCTGTAACAAGCATAAGTCGCCTTCCCTCTGGTGTCGAGAAACAAATGCATCACCTCTGATGTGCACCCAGGGTGATGTCTTTGAAAGGCAAAACTGTTTGGTGATGTGACAATGGCTCAGGAAAACATTCTATAGAACCTGCAGCACTCCTGAAGCACAGAGAGGGAATTTCAGGGCATTTCAGGAAGAATGTATGCCCCCCTAACTCTTAGCTTTGATGCCCTCAGTTCACTTTAAAGGCAGATGAGAGAAACATTCTTTTATCCTTTACAAAATAAAATGAACAACCTTAACAGAAATCATGTCATTCCAGATTTCCAGTGCGCATCCCAAACAACATTTTCTTGAGAAAAAGGCAAAATGTCATTTCAAAGCACTGTTAACAAATGTGTACTCTGAATAAATGTGTTTCTCCATTCAACCACTAGGTCAGTAAAACATTTACAAAATGCAGTTCTAAAAACAAACAGCACACTTCTACAAAGGAAGCTCAGTCCTTATGTAGTTACTAATTTTACTGCTTCATAGATTTAAATTCACAGGTGGATTTCATGCAAGTGTGAAATGAAGTGTAAGTTCAGACAAAAATAGTAATATGTCTAGGTTATTTATACTCTATAATATAATCAGTTTTTATTGCCCACAATCCTGCTACAGCATACAGTTGCATTATGCTGGAGTATGAGGTGTGCGTCACTGTGTCCAATTGTGGACTACAAGAAATGTTCAACACCATCTCCAGTGATGGTGTTGAACACCTTAGAAAAAAAATCCCAAAACAGGTAAACAGAGTGCTGCATGACAATATATGGCCTTCGGGTTTCTTGAGAAATATTTCGTTAGTTCACTACACATAGTTCATGGAACCTTATGAATGTGTGGATCACAAGCCATAAAACCTTCTTAATTGTTGGAAAATCCTATTTATGACTGGGGTCTGGGTGCTGAAGTCAAGCCAGAACAGCTGAGCATTGAAAAACAGCAGCTACAAATCACATTCAGAAACAAGGGGAGATAAAGTTAGAGCAGTATATCAGAGCTTTAGTCACATCTTTTGACTAACAGGCATTCTTACAGATGGATCCCTTTTAAATCAGTCTTTTCTTAATGTAGTGATTTTATAAAAGCAGAGCCTTCACCACATCAAAAATAAAATGGGAAGTTAGGAATTGCTTGCAAGTACACACTATATTCTCAGGGGTTTTTTTGGTGAAGGGTGAGTCAGTTCCCTCACGCACTCCTTAGCCGCTGCTTTATTTATGACCCTTCTGCCATTTGCATGCACCATTTCTCTTTACTAAGTGTTTGGAGGTTTTTTTGTTTGTTTTGTTGATTTTATTTGGTTTGGTTGTTGTCGAAAGACCTTGCTGTGCCACTATATGTGATATTTGAGACATTTTCTCTGTAGTGAAGCATTTGATTTCTTTTTTTCTGTTGTCTAGTTAAGACTTCTGGACTCCAAGAACCTTGTATAGTATCAGGAAACACAAGTTGTGAATGAATACAGATTTAAGAGACCTGAACTTCTATGCAGCTAATCTGGTTTTATGCTAAACTAGAAAATGCACGCAACATTGCAGCAATGCTTTTACTGCTTAACAACGGTGTCTGGCTTTCAGCATTTCTAAAGTCATAATAAGCCTAACTTCATGCCATAAAAGACTATTCAGTAATTATATGCTAAGACTGTGAAGAAAATAACAATTTCCTACAAGATCTGATTCCATCAGGACCACTGCTAGTGTGACCTTTTAAAACCCACGGAAGAATTTGGAACCAAATCCCAAAACTGGATATTCATGTATTATGGTATGATATATTAAATGGGGATAATAGCAAGAAATGCTTCTTCTTAAAGGATTTTCTGCTTACATTTCATGATTCAAATGTTCATGTTTGTTTATATTTCCACTTGCCTTGCCTGCATGTGGTACATTTAGACAACTAGTGAAAAATACTCATACTATATTCTTCACTACACCAATACCCTTTCTAAAAGGATATTTTTCCAGTGATAGAGCCAGGTCATTGATAAAGAACCTTTATATACTGTCTGTACATTTATAACAAGACTGATTTGTGCCTTCTTCAGCAGATTGCTTTTCTGTATATGAAAAATGTAGAGAATGTAACATATAAAATAAACATGTCTTAAAATGTAACATATAAAAATAAACATGTCTTAAAAACAATTATAAGAAAAACTTGGGATCTTGCTTTGCTGCATTTTCAAGAGGTATTTCCTAAGATAATGATAGTTCATACATGGCTGAGATCAACAGTACTTTCATTCACTTACTGGGAAACTGCAGAGTTCTGGATGCTGTGCTTTAGGGGAAAAAATTAAGGAAAACAATCTCTCCCTCACAAGTATTTCCCTTACAAGTATTTCTTTCTTAGAGAGTGTTCAAATTATGTCAGATTTTGTCACAGAAAACCAAGTTGGTAACACCCATCATGGCATCAACATAAGTCAGTGATCTGGGAGTGAAGGAAGAATCAATATAAGTCTCAGTAAGTGTTCTTCACAAAATATAAAGAGAAGCTTCACTTCAATTACTTTTTCCTGCAGATTTCATCCATTGAATTATGAATTTCATACAAGAGACTTTGAAAAAAAAGTGTCTCATTTCTCCAGAGAAAACAGGAGACTGTCTGAAATAATGAGCTGCTGGATTTGTGGAATTGCCTCCTTTGTTGTCATGGAAACCAAAGTTATGAAAAATTGAATGAAAGAAGCTGATGATGCCTCCTGTAATTTTTCTGTAACTCATGTAGTTCTTACCATTCCTTAACACAGGTAATTATTTGTAAATAGTTCAAAACAAATGATGGAACAGTATGGAGTTTTATTGAAGAGTATCTGAATATTTATGGGCATAACTGCAGCATGCTAATGCTTGTTAATAGCCTCCAGATGAATTTTAAAAAGTCATAATCCCAGTAAAGTTAGGCCAGCTTTACCAATAAAAGCAGTAGGAATAGAAATTGGTCCAAGTGATCAGGAATTATTGTTCTAAGTTCTTGGGCATTTCCACCATTGGGAATTAATGTCTTTCTAAAGGTTATCGGTAGGTATTCTAGGACTACAATATTCTTTGACTGTTATTTCCACAAGGTTAGTGTACAAGAATCTTTAAAAAAAAAAAAAAAAAAAAGAAAACCCCAAAAACCCAAAACCCAAACCCAAAAATGAACTGTCTCCTACAACAAGAATTACCTGAACAAAATCAAGCAAGTATTTTCTTTAAAAGAACTGTCTTGTGGGATCAGTCCTCTAAAAGCCTCTGGGTCAATTGATTTAGCCATTTTCTATCTATGTTCTTCATTATATTTATAACTGGCTTCTGAGAAAAGTCCTGGACCTCAAGGGTCATTAACATGGGCATGTTACTTTGGTAATCAACTAGGTCAACTTCTGTTAAGAACTAAGTATCTTGTATCACCAGGGAAACTGCCAAATCAGAGCTAATTTGCACCTGAAATGTTGAGCATCAACTTAAATACTAATTCTGGTTTATCTTTTCTTACTGATTTTGCAAGTAATGATTGTGTTTTGTTGGCAACAGGAAACTTTTAAAACAAATATTGAACATCCCAGATCTGCTTTCCCTAAATCATGCCTTTTAAAGTCTCCTCATTTAATCACATTGCTATTCCAGAGCCATCTCCTGGATTTCTGTAGCTAAGAGTTTCAGATGCAAGTGTTCTGTGTGTCTTCTCTATTAATCATTCTGTCTTTATAGAAGTAGATAAAAACTAGAAAATATGACTTTAAAAGCCTGTAAGGGCATACATTCCAGAAAACAAGTAAAAATAACGTCATAGGGTTCTTTTTATAGCTGTTTTTGTAACCTGGTGTCTTTGAGGTTATATCTTCAGTGATAAAGGATCAAAATTCCAAGACACATGTAGCAAAAAATGACATTTTTCACAATAGATATATTTTTGCTTCAGTGAAAGAAAACAAAAAAAAATGCTCTAGTCCTGCATATTAATGTAGGTTTTTATCGTTATAAAAACCTACATTCTTCCTAAGGTTTTAACCTTAGGAAGAATGAAGACCAGTAAGTGCTAACTTAAGTTGCATCCTTTATATAATTTGAATTTTTCAGACTATTTATGAAGGTAGAAAATTTCAAAATATATTCTTTTACCTTAGGCAATCTGTTTAGCCAGAAATCAAAATGTGTTTTCTGGATACCAGTTCTTTTTAACAGGATAATAATAATAATACAAATGTCAATAATTTAATAACCAAAAGTTGGATTGCATGGAAATCTAGTAATTTTTAGAGATAAAAGGAGCAAGGGGGCTTTTAAACCTTAATGTGTTTGTTAGGGCAATTTTATGCACAACATTAAAATATAATCCCCACAAGTCTAGGCTTCTTCTACTCTCCTGGGTTTCTTCTTTCATTGACATAACTGTTTCCACTATTCTGGAACAAAATGAAATTAAACATATATACATAAATATATTTAGGCAATCTCAGAATACCTCAGATATGATAAAGCTAAATTTAACCATTGGAACACTTTACAAAAGCTCGTTCTCCACCAAAGTAAGCTTCCAGGAGGATCCCTCAAAGAATTCTTAGCCCCATATCTAATATTTTTTTTTGAGACCTGTGATTTTGATTAATTGCTAATTAACATTTTGAATTCAAGGGCAGGTTTTTTTTCTAAAATGTATGCTCCCATCCTAGTACTACTATGAGATATAAAGGAAAAAATAATTAAAGCCTGTGGACTGTTGGTGCCATTCCGAAAATTGGATGGGATTAATCTCATCCAGCTTTGAATTTCTTAAGTTTAGGCACTTTGTTTAAGTTAATTGTTTAGGATCCATCCCATTATATCCTTTATATCCCATGAAGAAAATTGGTAGTGCTAGAGAGGGAGTCATCTTGCTTAAAGATAGGTGTCTAAGGCAGGACAGACAATGTGGTGATAGCTCAATGAGATTCATTAAGCAGATGATGCCGAACTTGTAATAAGTAAAATGAAGGAAAGTAAGACTCATTTGGTGATGAAGTTCTCATCACCGTAGTTTTTCAACACCAGGAAATTGAGATTCTTGTCTGTCTCTTCCTGTGCTGTATCCCAGGACTATAGCATCAGTCCTTTATTTAGCTTCATAGCTCCTGTCTCCTGGTGCTGCTCCCAGATCCAGTTTTGTGGTGGCTTGTGGGGCCAAGCCTGCCTCTGCCTGGTGTCAAGACTCACTGCCTCAAAGGAGCAACTTACTGGGAAGGAAAACACAAATTCCTCTTCTAAGCAGATAATTGTAGCCCTGAAGAAGAGAGGAGAAATTATAGGAAGGCCAAGAGAAAACTTGAAGAACAAAAAGACTGAAGGGAAGTAAAGAAACGGAAAAAGGATAGGTGTAGCAGAAGAAACAAAATGGGAGACTTATTTGTGCATGCATAAAACCAAGGTGATATATAAAGAACCACAAAGGAAGAGGGCATTGAACAAATGAAGAAGCATAATTTAGATTTTATGATGGACCTGAGTAATTTTTGAACAGCCTGGCTCATAAATAGTTAAACTGAATCTCTTGAGTAACCTATAGAGTGACATTTGTTTCCATAAATTATTCACTGAATACCTACAAATAACAAATTCATTTGTTGTAACTGGCTTTCAAGCAAAAAAAGGGTGAATTTTTCAATACATTATTCAAACAGCTGGAGTTCGGATATGTTTTTATGTATGCCAGCCACAAATACACTTGAGGTGTTATTAGATGGCAAGTGTGATAAACTGGGCATTTCCTTTGCATCAAATGCTATTGATTGTGAGCTCAGAGAGCCATTGTCTGATGGAAACGTCGAGTATTTGAGCTTCTGCCAGTTTCTTGTTGCTGAGCAACGGCATTTGTCCCTTCCAGTTTCTTGCGTGTATGTAGCTTGTACATATGGATTAAATGGAATGTGGAACAAAAACTATCTTAACTATTTAATGACTTAATAAAATATCTCCTCCATTTTAAAAAACCTGCCAAGCAGTAAATTTTCCTGGTTTTCCTGCGCAGTTTGGGTTAGAGAGAGAACACAGCTGCCAGGGAGCAGCCAGAGCAGGCCTGTGGAGCGGGGATCCCAGGGGCCTGGAGACAAGGCTCAGCCCCACAGGGAGGGAGGAAGCAGGGCAGGCTGAGGGGATCCGCTGGGAGCAGCTGTGGGCCCCGCTCATGGTGGCGGGGCACGTCTGAGAGCCAGCCACAACATGGGGCCCACACAGCTGCAGGAGGCTGGGCAAGGCCGTGGGGGTGGCAGCGGGCTGAGGCCGGGCTGGACGTGGGCCCACTGGCCAGCCCAGGCTGTGCGAGGCTGGAGGGGGACCCAAAGTGCTGAGCAATAACTGAGGGACGGGGTGATGGCACTGGGAGGGCTGCCTTGGGTCCTGGAACCACAGGCAGCGTGGGGGAAACCCAGGTGAGGGGTCTGACACTGGGTCCTGGGCCATGGACAGGTGGTGGGGAGCCCCAGGAGCAGGTCAGGGGAGCCCTGGTTCTTCACCATGGGCAGGTTAGGGGAGCCCTGGTCCCCCCAGGACCCTGACAGTGATGTTGGCTAACATCTCTAGTCACAGTCACATGTTCCCACCACTGTGTCTGGATTATTTTATAATATTTCATTTCTGGAAAAAAAAACTAAAGACCTTTTACTACATTTCCTGCAATGTCTGATTTTTTTTTTCCATTCCATTATAATTGTGCAAATAAAAAAAAAAAAAAAAAAAAAAAAAAATTCATAAGAAAAAGAGTATTCATTAGCAAAGAGCTTCTTCTTCAAAGCTTGTACTGTCAGCAGCATCTCACCATCACGGAAAATGAGAGCATCTTAGTGACGTCCAAAGAGAGGTAAAAGTGTGATTCACATAACAGTGCTAAAGATTATTTTGACCTTTTCATCAGTCACTTTGAAATGTCAGATATTTTCAACTGACTCCACAGAACACCTTTAGCTCCATTAAGCACCTGTTTTCTATCTGATATTTTAAATTTTAATAACAAGTTCAAATAGCTGCATGTTAATTAACACAATAAAAGTGATTTCCATTGCATTTCCAAATAGAAAATGTACAGGTAAGTTCAAGATCATTTCTTTTAAAGTAGGAAGTCATCACTGAATCCTGTTCCCAAATCTTTTAGCTCCTATGAGGTCCACGGTTACCTAATTAGAGCATTTTTTGGACTCACTGATAAAGACTAACAGCAAAAGTTAAGTGTGGTAAGAAACAGTAATGCAGGATTGAGTTACTCATATCTGAAAGTGTTTTGGTCCAACTCTAACTCTTACCTTCTTTCTAGCAGTTCTACCTGGAGTTTTAACTTCTGTCAGCAATGCCACTTTTGCCTGCCAGGTGAAAATGTAACCAGTAGTAGTAGAGAAGGTGGAGACTTTTTCTAGAGTATATCTGATTTGGTAACTAGAGTGAAACATTGGTTTAAACTGAAGTTCTGAAGAGCTATTAGATTTCCAGTAAGATACAAGGTCGTCCCAGGAAATGCTGGCCATCATTTTCTCTCTACATTCAGGGCTGTCTACATCAGTTCCAAACTGGTGTCTGCTGTCTCCTTCAAGAACAGTAATGTGCACAGGAAATGTAATGTTACAGGACGACTGTCACAATAAGTGACAGTAAAGTAGGAGAAGAGCTGAAAAGTTTGCTATGACAATGCCTTTTAAGGATCTGAACAAGAAATTGGAAAGGATTTGTGAAAAATCATGTTTAAACAAATGAAGAATACTTATTTTTTAATTTCAGGAAACCTGCAAGTTTTCTGTTCTTCCACACCACCTTACTAAGTAAATAAAAAAAATACAATAGAGTTTTTCATAGGCAGCTCATGCATGAAAATTATTTCTATATAGAAGGTCATAAAAACTTATAACACATAATTATTCATTTTGTACATCTGAATTGCTCAGCCTCTCTCTGGACACAAATATATTTTATTTGGATATATCAGAGCACCCCAAACATTTGAACTGTTTAAGACTTTCATCAATTATTGTAGAGCTTCCTTCCTCTCTTCTAGCCCAGTGCCAAGAACAGGCAAGATTTAGGTCTGCATCTGTTATAATTTTCTCTGAGACGAAGAAAGCACAACCAGAGTATCTTCTCAATGAGGCTGGTAATTGAAGGTAGAGATTCTGTGTATTATAAAACAGATTAGGAAATTAAGCTTTGGCTTTTAATCTTATTTGCAGATGTATTCAATCAGGAATCTAACCTATTGTGTTAGATCAAGGTTTCATGTAGTTGAATTTGGATTTACTTAAAAAATTAATGGGATGTACATCTTCCCTCCAGTCCCTCATAGTCATAATTTTTGATTAAATTGCATATATTTCCTGGTCATATGGCACAGAACCTCCTCTAAAGCACCACAGGATCTGCATTAAAAGTGGTGGTTAACTTGTGAGGGCATCATCAATTATGCAAGAAGAGCTGCAGTGCCACTTAACCTTACACAGTCCATACTTAGAAGCAAAGTCATTTTAGTTTGCCTCAGCTGCTCCCCAGAATTTGTGCTAAAAAGATAGATTATGAGATGTTCAAAGTGTATGTTCAGAAAGGCATCCAATTAATGGTCTTAGGAAACTAATATTCAGATGGCTTTGGAAAGCCAACTTTTTGTAGTATAAATGGAAGTAATGATCAGTGGTGAATATTTTGGTACAGAGAAGGCATAATTTTACTTAGGTTTTGGAGACAATATAATAAAATTCTTTTCACAGAGAAGACTCCAAGTTTGAAAATCCTGAAGCTGTATAATTCCAATTACAGCTGTAGGAAGGCTATTTTGCAACTGTACTTCTGCTGAAAGGCCATCTAAATTCCAACCGAAATTTATTCATGGCCAGGTTTTTCTACTTGTTTTTATGCCAACATCATCCCTGAGATTAAATGGTTCTTATTCCTCTCCCTTGTTTATCTCCAAAGTGTTTATAGAGAGTGACTATATCTCTCTCAGCTTTTGTTTTGTTAGGCTAAACAAGGCAAGCTCTGTTGACAGATGGCTGGCCAGAACCCAGCCAGGCGAAGCTAACACACCAGCTTCAGAGCCAGGAGCAATCACTCTTTGAGGGTTACCTCCAGACTCCAATGCAGCTCATCAGAGATCTGACAGCAAATAAACGTTCTCTTGGGCTGTAGCAGTGTTATTTCTTTTCATTCTCCAATTACTAATACTCCATGAACAAATTTCTTTATTTTTAATAATCATCAGTTGGAAGCTCATATTTTTTATAGACATGGGAATTGTAATTGTAGCTTGAGTTGATATAAATGGACTTCTTTTGATCTAATTAATATGTATACTAAAAGAAATGAAAGATGAGGATTCTGAAGATAGAACAATAAGAAAGCCATCATGTATCTCAAATCCTTATTTCACAGTTTGATATATATAGTAAGGCCCTTGCTATCAGTGTTCTTGCTTCTTCTGTTCAGAAGTTTCCCAATTATATACACGTGTAGCAGTCATACTGATGGCTGCTGTCTGTACACATTTTCCCCTAATCCTAAAAGAGAACTCTTTGAATTCTTGTGGAAAACCGTAAGTGTTAAAATTATTGATAAATCATGGATATTTTTCCCCTCTCATTTCTTTATTATGGAGCTGATAAAAACAGTTAGTTTCTCCTTTCAAGTGACTAATGTAATGGATAAAATTTAAACTAAGGTATCTACCTTCTGCCAATATAGGAGAAGTATTGCTTCTTTCAGATTTATTCTCCTTCACTATCTTAAAAATATTTTGCAGTCATGAAGTGGCTTCTTCCCAACAGTGCTGGCTGCATGTCAACATGGCTGAGGTAATCCCTACATATAGTGCTCAATGTTAGGAACTGGCTAATCTCCAAACTGTAAAAATGAATAGGCTGGGCTGCTGAAATAGGCTTTGAAATTTTGTTCCTGTAAATCTTGTACAGGAAAAATATGAGCTCTGCCACCTATGGATAGTTTTACAATTAAAAAATCTGGTCAGGATTTGCCCCATGTACATGTTTTGCTTTTAAAGAAGACAAAACAAAAAACATAATTGGCTGTATCCCTCCCTCCCTGTTGTCACTTCCTGCCATACTTTCTTCCTCTCCTCTCTGCTTCTCGTCTCCTTTCCCTCATACACTCCTTTACCTCCTTCCTATCTTCTTTCTATTACTTAGGTTTCTCTATTTTACCTCCCTTCTTGGGATGATTGCTGCTGCTCAAAGTATACATGTTCAAATGAATCAGGAGCATAATTCTAGTGTCAAAGTAAGTCCAGTAGCACATTTTCTTGATTTATTAGGATATAGATAATCTGATTACTCTATGCTAAAATTTTCTGAGTTTTATCAAACTTGTTCTTTTTCAATATATTTTCCCTTACTTCCTAATTCTTCCTGTTTTTCTTTGTTTTCTTGTTCAAACTGCATTTAAAGGAATTTGAAAATTATGAGAATTGAGCAAATACATTCCATTTGACACTACTAACACTTTGCTTATATGTTATGTCATTTTCCCATTTTTCATCCTTCATGTGAGTGAACATGATTAAATCATTCATCAGGAGCTGAAGCTTTGTTGGCTGTGGATGGACTTTTGGCTTTTGGATGCTATCATAATACAAATAATGTATTTGTTCATTACACTTCTTCCAACAGAGAATGATGCTGCACATGAAAAGAACTTTTACCTTCCACAGGGGCCTGCTAACTGGGATTTTTCAGCTGTATGATGTTCCATTTCAATAAGGCTAGCTGCAAGGACTGTACATATCACATATTTTATCCAATATCTCGGTAACTGGTCTTAATACTGTTGGTTTACATGCTGCAGTTTTCATCAATAAAATTCATATTTATTGTATTAAAGCATCAGTCTTTGTGGAGATTTCGATATTTGCAGACGAAATTTTAAAATAAACCCCAATTTTATTTGTACAGTGACTGAGTAGGGAAAACTTGCAAAATATCTAACCCATTCACTTTGAAAGATAAAATTCTTTAAAGTATAACATTACATATATCGAGTGTTATCACATGTAGAAGATATTCATTAAATGTCTGCTTGAAATGCTTCACATCTTTAGTGTAGTGTGGGGGTAGGGACTAGCTAAGGAGTGTTGCAGGAAAGGCAGCTGCTACCAGCAGAACGGGAGAGAGGAAAAGGAAAAAATAGGGTAGGAGAAAAGGAAGACAAAATATCCCCATCAAACAACTTTCCATCAGTGTCTCTCTCACTGATATTGAATGGCCTGAGGTGAGTACTAAGAGAAACTGGGACTTGACAGATGTACAAAAAAACCCCAAACCATTAAATATAAGAGCAGAGCTAAAATACCTGTATACTTGTTGGCCTGGACAGCAAGGGACCTAAAATGATTCCATACATACAGGTATTCACAGTGCCACCATACACTTATTATTCCTTCCTTAATGTTTCTCTTAGCCTGACTGGATTTCCATATGTTGTACTCCACCTTACTGCCATATGGTGTGATGAAATGTTATCGCTTCTACATAAAGTTGTAATCAAAGCATTCCATAACAGCTGAAGGATCACATTGCAGTCTTTTCTCTGGAAGTAGTCCTGTCAGTTTCTGGATGATTGTCTCATGTGATTTTTATTCCATTTGCCTTGGTAGCAAACATGTATTGCATACTGACACTGTTTTCTTTCTATTTGTATTTTAAGTGGTTCCTTGAAAATATTTATCTCTCAAAAGGATTCTTCTGCTTTGATTTTCTTTCTTGGCTGTTGATGCTGGTGACTGTTTTATAGTTATTACAACTTTTTCATATTGATTCTTCACAATAAAAAGGCTAAGAGTATACTAAAGTATTTCAGTGTTTAATATTGTCCAGTGGAGATTTTAAAGAATTTTAGTGACTGATTCTTGATTATTAGTTTTTACACAAACATGTTTTTCTTAAAATTAATGAAACTCCAGGAAAATAATAACTAAGTGGCTGATGAAATGGAGCAATCTATATGTTTGGGGTGGTGGGGGGGTTGTATTTTTCTTGCTTTAGAACTTGCTCACAGCTCTGTACAAATTTACTATGTATTTTATCATGTATATGCATGCTAGCACTATAACTTCCTCAAATGGGAGACATGCTGTGCCTGGAATGTACATGCCATACATGCAGGGCTGGATTACAGTCATTCTTGGACAGATAACTACTAGAGGCACAATGCTTTCCAGGGGCTACCTGAAGGTGATGTAAACCTGTTGAATAGTGGGTTAAGGATTTCTTTATGCAAGAATATGAGGTTCCATTCTTGTGCACTAAGTTGACTCTTGAATCTGGCCACAGACAAGACTGACTCATTGACAGAAAGACCTCACTTTCAATTTCATTCTGTTTTGATAGTTAAAAGCCTATATATACATTCATTACTATATTAATTCAAGCGGCAGACATCACAGTAAAACAATTAGCTCCCTATGTCACATGCAAGCTTACATAACTGCTTTAAAAACTGTAGATGACTGAAAGGTCCAAAATACTGAAATGTTTATTGTAAATGCCAAACACAAACTAGTGTTTTTTCCTGTCTGCAATGAGTTTTTAGCATGTGGGGAGAAGTGTTTATGTGAATTTCAAAAACAATTACAAACAAATTTGTCTTTTAAGAGCAAGCATTCTGAAATCAGAACTCTTTGCTCCAATAAAAGTGTGTATACTACAAAAAACTCCCTTGAGGCAACTGGAGTAAGGCAACTGGTAAACGGGAGAAAGGGATGGAGTTCTGAGGAGTAAATCTATACTGAATATTCAAGAAATGAGATACCAGCTATGTTTAAGGAAGATGAAAGGGTAACTTCCACTGTTGTAACTGTGTTGAGGGAGGCTCAATATGAAAAAGAACCCCAAGTCAAGGAACTAGATTAGTTTAATTCCACTCTTGGGGATATATTTTTTTGTTGTTTGGTTTTAAATCTGATTTTCCATATTTTACAAATTAAAGGCGTTTTCTAGGTACTAAACACTTTCCACCACATTGTAAATCCGTGGATATCCAATGTTGTATCTAGCAGTACTAGAACTTTTAAGAAGTATCCTTATCTGTACTTGCTAAAATCTGCTAAAATATGCACTTGCAAATAATAGAGAATTTATAGTCAGTACCATCTCCATTTCTCTGTACCATCTCCATATATGAGTCAGAGTATTGGACAAAATGCCTGCCAGCTGCCTGTTTGCAACATATTTTCAACTGTTTATTTTGAGTGTAACACTGATTGTGAAGATGTTGGATTCATTTCCCAGAAGTGGACAAATCTATCTTGAGGAAGAGAGGAAAAATATGAAGACAGCTTTGCAGCATATTCCTTAGCGGATGTTGCTATGTGATAGACATTGGTCCTCAGGGAAAGCCACAGAAATTTGTGTACCTAAACAATGCTTATGAGTGACAGAAACATTCCTGCTGAGCAATAGATACAATCCAAATTATATAGTCTATGTGGAAACCCAGTTCTCACAGATCAATATATGATTAACAAGCAATAAATGTTGTACTGATGCCTTAACTTGAGAATATATTGCTCTGGAAATCAAAAATCCACATGTTCTCTGAGACATAAAGCCTTGGTTATATTGATACTAAGCATACGTTCTCTGGAAGGAGCTGGCTGTTCTAATGATTGCATCTGGCATTTGGTTTAAAGCCTTTCATGCTTTTTGAATTATCTGGTTCTTAAAGTACACACTCTGGCTCTTAAAAGTTATACTGACAAAGAAAGAAGCCGATGAACCTTTTGAAGTACTTAGGTCTGATAATATTTGCTAAAACATCCTAACTGGAGAACTTGAAGTAGCGATACTAAAATATTTTAGTGAAAGATGTAAAAAGGAAAGAAAGGATTAGATTATTTTAGCTGTTTTCAAACAGGCAATTTTTGTCTGTGCATCCAAGCTTCAATGTCTCAGAATTCCCAATAAATTTTGAAAGTAATGGTCTCACTGAAACTTCACAAAGTGCATTAAACGTGTTTTAATACTTGCTGCATTATGATTTTTTATCACTAATGCTTTGATATCCATAATTTGCCATGGCAGTCACAATCGATTTATTTGAGGTAATATTTCTTTAGTTTAATAGTCAAAGAACCAGAAATTCCTGGGATCTTTCTACTCTCTTGTAGACAATAGCTATATTTAACATAGAACTTCTTGTGGAAGTATGTTGAAGGAAGGAGAGACCTAACTGTCTTGAGAGACTTGGTTTTGTATTTCTTAACTCAGAAGGCAAAAAATTAACTTTTGTATATGGAAGCTGAAGAAATTGCAAGGATACATTTGTATAAATTAAATACTCAAAATCATAAACTTGAGATTGAAGAATAATTTTTTTATAATACTTTTAACTTAGAGCAAAAGCTGAAATGAAAATTGGCTTCTCAATAATGATTTATATTCTATGGAATAGGTTGTTTTTCTACAGCACTTAATATCCTTCTTAATTATTTCCCTTTATTATTGCTGTAAAATGTCTTTTGCTATGAACATTATGTACAGCTAATAGATGTGGCTTCTTCTCTTTTTGAGTGCTGAGCAGAAGTCTCAACTGATGCCCTATGTTTTGCCATCTGATTTAGCCCTTGGAACCTGATATGGTAGCTTCTTATCACAAATCCACCTGGGATCCTTCTAGCCAGTTTCACTTCTGAAGAGAGGTTATATTGCTCCCTTCTTCCTAATGTAGCATGCTAAGTAAACCACTAAGACCATTATATTGGAACAGAGTCCTACAAATTTATACCCCCAGGACTCAAAAAAAAATTTTACAGCTGATGAACAACAGCTTCAATGTGTTATTTTCATTCTGCTTGGATGTGTTCAATTCCCTGATTTACTGTTTTTAGAGTTCTGTTTACTTTGCACTCTCTACTGCTCAGACACTTAATGCTATTAATTAGCAATAATGCATATAACCAGGCACGTTAAAGCCAGATAAATGCCTCCTACCATTTTAATGAGACACAAAGGAAAGACAGACCTATTTATTTAATAGCTGAAAGGGAAAACATTTGTCTGGTGGCCATATATCAATTTTTTATATTTGCTAATAGTAACAAATTACATAGTTAAAATAGGCTGTCAAAACCAAAGGCATATAGTGAGATTTTTTGTACTAAAAATTCAATGAAATATTTTTATTTATTTTGGTTTAGTTCATTAGCCACAAAGATTTTTCTCTTAATATGCAGCAAGTTCAATTTTTCTTAAGTAGTTTGCTTTACAATGCTTCTATCAGAATAAAAGGAGGAACTTTTAGATAACTTTTTTCTTTATCAAATCTTTCATAGCTAGAAGGAATGTGGTCTTTATCTCATCATTAATTTCCAGTTGCCCAGGCTTAAACCGAATTTTCACTACAGTTTTGTTAAATTCCATAATATAATATCTGCCATAGTAAAGCTCAATTTAACTAGGGATTTTGCTTAATATAACCCTTTTCTTCTGGATGATGTATAAAGTATATATATTATAGGTGTTATTTTAAATATTGCTTGTAAACATTAACTATTCCTCAACTGATTTTTGAATTTTTTCTCTCTAAATTTGTGCCATAACTTGGCTTGCATTCTGCTGCTTAAGAACATGCTCAGGGTAAGGAGAGAATTGAAAGATGGAGAGGATTTGGGACACATACAGTCCTAAACACATATTTACCCATATCTGAGCAGAGCAAGTGGAGTTGTGGGTAAGCTGATTGCTGTCTGTCTTTGAGGTGCTGTCTTGTTATTGCTGTTTGAGAGACAGGAAATCATCAACACCATATTTTGGGAACAGAAAGGTTTGTTGGGAGGCTGAACTGACACAGCTCTTGTACATTGTAGAGATACAACTCAACATGCACCGCTTCTAGGAACTGAATAAATTTAGATCATGCTCAGTAAGAGTTTGATTCTACCACAAACCTGATGGTAGTCACGCTTGTGCCACCAAGTCATGGCATCACATATACAAGATGGAAACTTGGCAAAGAATGAGCACTCTTCTCAGCCTGAAGGCACTAGTGCAGTTGTACTGCTTACTGCTCAACAGCTAAGCTGCTTCACCAACAGAAAATTAATGAAAGCTAAGCAGAAGCTATTTCTCTGTCTGGGTTATGTTCAATGGTAATGGACTTGCACAGAAAAAGAAAGGTAAAACCCAGCACACTCATGATTACCTGACCGTTTTTGCTGGGAAGGGTTGCATCTCTTAAGGATGTTTTTCAAACCAGGATGCTTCTCAATAGTCAAAACTGGTTTTTGCCCATCCTCTGAAATTGAAATAATTTCTGTTTCATCAGGTAGTGAGCAGGGAGTAGAGGGAGGAATGGCTGGCAAGAAGAGGGAGGGTTTAATGCATAGCTAGCAAAGCACAAGCATACCAATAATCCTAAGATACCCAACAGGAGCACACAACAGAGACAAGTAGGGCTTGTGCCAGCAGACCGTGGAGCAGGGACCCACATCTCTGGAACAACTCGTGGAGCTCAGAATGGCCTGAGAGTCTACCCCTACCAGTGGTTAAAAAAGAGAGTAAGATATGCAAGGAAAAACATGGACAAGGCAGCTGAGAAAGGTGGTGAGGCACCACAGCAGGAGTGTCAGAGAGAGCCCAAGGTGTCATGAAGCCCAGTGCTGGAAGAGACAGCTGTGCAAAGGACAACCAGCCAAACTAGGAACTATGCAGAACCAGTCCCACACCTTACCTCCCCTCACCTTATACCTTTGGTTCCAACCAGGCCATGCTTCCCTACAATACTTAATATTACTTAACTACAGAAACCAGCAGACATAGTAGTTGCTTTCCCAGAGGAAGAGGAGCATAAATTGTTTTATTGCTATCTTTCAGGAGTTACAACTCTTATCTACTTGTTAAGAGCTATCCCTGCAATAAAAAGATGAGCATACTTAGGTTATTCTATGTAGTACAATCATAGAATATACTGAGTTGAAAGAGACCCATCAGAATCATTGAGTTCAACTCCTGGCCCTGCACAGATCACCCCAAGAATCAGACCATGTGCCTGAGAGCATTGTCCAAATGCTTCTTGAAGTCAGGCAGGCTCGATGTTGTGAACACTTCCCTGGGAAACTTGTTCCAGTGTTCCACCACCCTTCGGGTGAAAAACCTTTTCCTGATATCCAGACTAAACCTCCCCTGACTCAGCTTCATGCCATTTCCTCAAGTGTTTTCACTAGTCATGAGAGAGAGGAAATCAGAAATTTTCCCTCTGCTTTCCCTCATGAGAATGTTTGAGACCGCAGTGAGGTCTCCCCTCAGTCTCTTCCAGGCTGAAGAGACCAAGTGACCTCAGCTGCTCCTCACACACTTCCTCTCCAGACCCTTCACCATCCTTGTGGCCCTTCTTTAGGTTCTTTCTAAGAGCTTAATGTTTTTCTTATGTTGTGGCACCCAAAACTGCTCACAGGACTCAAGGTGAGGCTGTCCTCCAGAGCAGAGCACAGTGGGACAATCTCTTCCCTTGCCTGGCTGGTGATGCTGTGCCTGATTCCCCCCAGGACAGGGTTGGCCCTCCTGGCTGCCAGGGCACTGTGGATCATATTCAACTTTCCATCAGTCAGAATTTCACTAAGGATCTTTCTGGGTGGTACGCAGTCAGGAAAAATAGCCATGTTTTTAAATAAGATTTCACTGTGATCACTGTGATTTCACACTGAAGCTCTGCCTGCAAACTACAGTTCAGGTTTTACCCTGGTGCTTCACATATGTGCTAATAGTACTTCATGTCGCTGACTGTTATTGATGGGACTGTCTAAATATAGATCATGCCTACTTTTAATAAAACCCTGTGGACTCTGTTCTGCCATCGAGTTTTGCCATCAAATTTTGTGTGAGCAGAAATGGCTGCAGGTGGATCCCAGCTCCATCATGAACCTCCATGGGCAGCACATGGAGGCACATAGTCTGCACCACAGCCAGCAGCATAATCTCTGCTCCTGCACCTGGAGCACCTCCTGGCCCTCCTTCTGCCCTGACTGCAGTGTCTGCCCAGCTGTTCCTCTCACATATTCTCACTCCTCTCTCCTGGTAGCTGCAGCAGTATTTTCCCTTTTAAATCTGTTATCCCAGAGGTGCTACCACCACTGTTGATGGCTTGGCCTTGGTCAGCAGCGAGTCCATCCTGGAGCCGTCTGGAATTGGCTCTGTGGGACATGGTGGAAGCTTCTGGCAGCTTCTCACAGAAGCCACCCCTGGTGCTCTTGTATAGCAAAGCCTTGCCACACAAATCCAATTCTCACTTAAAAATACAACATGGTTTACTAATGAAATTCTGCATTTTTTTAAAATTAGGTGCTGTTTTTCAGCCATGTTTTTCTAAATGTCTCCTTTTTTTTTTTTTGTAACGGGTACCAAAGTTGTCCTTAAAAAAGAAAATACCATCTCTAAGTAAACTAATGCAATTTGAAGTGTGAATTGACATGTGATGTTTAATATGCTGGGTTACAGAAGATGTGAGAATAAGAAATTCATGGACTGATGAACTGAATTCAATGACTAATTCTCATGTTACATACACCAAGCTGCTGTTATGAGTACAGCTGCTAATTTTAAATTGCAACAGATTAAGCAAAAATCAGGCTATTAAGTAGGCTAGAAAATAATTCTAGCCATATACTATTGTTAAAAGATAAACAGAACAATTCACTCAAAGTTATTTATGCTTATTTTGAAAATACTTGTTGTGCTATTAAAAACAGATTAAAATTATACCTTATAGTTAGTCATCTTGTCTTTACTTGTTCATTATAGATAAAAAGATTGTTTTAGTGAGCAGTGTATTAGTTTTGGAGGGATAACACAATTCTGTAAGCATTGTGGATTTGTGATTCTCTTACGAATCAACAGTATTTTTTGGTATAGAAAAGTTGCTGCTGTCAGCTGCCAAAAAAAAATTGCTATAACCCATCAAAGTCACTGGAAACATGGTCATATACACTAGCTGACAGCAGGATCAGAAGAATCAGCTTCAAAACCATTTGAAAGAATCAGAACTGCCTGCATGAAATAGCTACAAAAATAGACTTCAATGTAAACAATACTTTGGCATGAGATTTAACAACCTCAGAAAAAAAATACGTAGAGATGCGAGGATATAATTGGAATCCTTTGAAAAATATCAGGAAATTCACTGAGAAATACAGTAATTGAACCAAAATAGAATTAAAGCCAAAAGTAAATTCTGGGTTAATATCAGAGCAACCAAAGAGCAAATGTGACAAGTAGCAAATAGGTCTGCACCATGAAGGCTCCAACACTCAGAACAATGACTAAGACATGGGAGTCTCCTTCCTTTCACACAGTCACCAAATAATTTGCTCTGTCTTAACCATGTTCATTATTATTCCTTATGAATTGCTTTCCCAGAACACTGAACTGATGACTCTTATTTGAAAGATTTGTATTTTCTAATTCTAATTTCTTAACTTTATCAATGTATTACTTGTAATGGATATTTTTATTTATCTTCTTCAGTTTTCATGTATTTATCTTCTTCATCTTTACTCTTGCAGGACTTGTTGGCACCTGAAAATTAACGCACCTTTTCCAGATTTCCATTACCTGTGGAATTGCACTTTTGTGTGATAGATATTCGATATAAATATTCAATATTAATCTTATAAAAAAACCCTTCTATTTTGCCTGCATAATTTTAGGCTTCAGGAAACATTGTCCTCTGGTTTATACATATCTAAAAAATCCAGTTAGTTAAACTAATTTTACTTTTGAGCTATCAGGAAAAGGTCCAGGCTAAGTAACTGAGACATTGCATTAATTCCAGCTGAGTTAATGAAACTGGTGCGCTAGTTAGCAGAAAATCACTATTAATTACTAAGGGTCAACCTCTGAAAAGGAAAAAAAGCAATTACCTAAAAGGAAAACCAGTTCAAAGGTAGGATGGTTTTCAGTACTAATAAACCAGCATTGAACTCTGAGACAGGCGTCCAATTCCTCGTTTTCTGATTTCATGTATTTTGACAGATCAAAAGTCTGGATCAAGTCCACTGAATCCATAAATGTAAAATTTTCTTGATCCAACACCATTTAATTCTGAAGTATTGCGGGCTAAAATGACACTGGATGAAATAATTCCTATTTCAATGGATTCCTGAGCCTGTGTTGAACCTTATGGAATAAATGCCTGGGATATTTTTTTCTTTCAAATCCCCTGCTGGGTCGGTACTTTTCACAGCTGCAAGTACATTAGCTTCAGTACACTTTGGAGTTATATCTTTGAACAGAAGGGAAAGAGGACCACATGTAATTTCAGCCACCTAAAAGTTAGGGTTTCAGCCCAAATTGCCTATCTATGTTTTTTCTGGTCCAAGTAAGACAAAAGTGCACTATCAACTGATAACCATCAGTTTTAAGAAACATGTCTTAGGATCTGATGAATCTTACAAATAAATTTGGTTTGTCTAAATTGGTTTTTTTTTGTGTCTTATTTTTTTCTTTTAATGTGACAGATGCTCTTGCCTGTGGACGTGTTATATACAACCACAGTAAACTCTGCCAGTGTAAGAGACATTGCTATTTCTAGACCAGAAAAGGCAGAATTCTCTTGTTTTCAGGAAGGAAAAAGGTAGCTGAAATATATTTAGTTGCAAGTACAGAAGAGTAAGGTAATATTTAGTGATTGATTACTTAAAATTCAGATCTTGCTAGGTAAAAAAAAAATGGGAAAATCTGTCTCTGTGGAGAAAGGTTCTTCACAGGTGTTTGGGCACTGGAACAGGGTCCCCGGAGAAGTGGTCATAGCCCCAACCTGACAGAGTTCAAGAAGCATTTGGACAATGCTCTCGGGCACAGGGTGTGATTCTTGAGGATGTTCTGGATGTCTCCTGGACAGGAGTGGACTTGATGCTCCTGATGGGTCCCGATTCAAATTGTGTTCTCCACGAAGATCAAGGGAGAAGAAAGCACCACAGATAAGAAAGCTTTTCAGACTAACCTGTCTGAAATGCTAATAAACCTTATGTGGATATTCAAATTGCTACTTATACTTCTTGTTATTTCTGATTTTAATTGCTTTTGGGCCTTAGAAGAACTGCAAGGGTACAAAATACACAGCAGATAAAGGAATCTATCAAGTTAAAAGGCTAGTGTTATCAATTATACTGATTGAAAAGAGGAAACAATGAGAAGAAGTCTCCATTGATTGAATATTACAAAGACACACTGCTGGCTCCAGCTAATGGAGTTATTTAAGAAACTTTGTGTTCTACTCCCAAAAGTAACTCCTCATAATTAATTTATTGTATTGTATTTTTTCTGCAACCCATTAAGCAAGAACGTTGTCACATGGAAACCTACAATGTTATCTCTTAAATGATGCCTACAATGCAATTCCTAACCACAAAGGATTTTGTTTGGAAATTATATGAGATAGGAACAAGAATAAATATAAAATAATGTTGTATAAACAATTTTAATACAAAAGTAGAGAGGCAGACAAATGCCATTGAAAAGCTTTTCTGTCTTTTTGGCCAAACAAGACATAATAGTTTTGTGGGCAATCATGGAAATTTTTTATATCCATACGTGACTGAATGTTCTAAACTGGACATGTAAAGGAGCTTGTATCTATATTGTGCACTGACACATATAATTGTGTATCAGGTCACATGCTAAACCAAACAGTGAGGCTGGAGAAAAGCCCATCCATTCAAACCCTGGCACAAGGTACATTCAAGTATTCAAAAATAATAATAATTTTAAAAATAATCTTTTTATTCCATGTGCTGTATTGTGTTCTCAAATTCTGCTGAGTCAGAATTTCTGTAGCCAGTTGAAGTAGCCATTTTTCCTTAAGTATCTCATAACCCAGAATTCAAGGTTTCAAGACCTATATCTGGTTTCTCACAACATTTGAAATTAATATGTAGATAAGTATGTGGATTAAGAATTCTGAAAGGGCTCCAAACTCATAAACTTCATCAGTTCAAAAATAATTTGAAGCACAGACTTCTAAAAGTTTAGGAAGATGATTTTAATAGAACTGGATAAAATTTAACACATAATTGACTGTTTAGTATAGCACTACGAGCAGAAATAATTTTCAATATAGTACAAGCAGATAATTAACATAGTTTGTATTATACGGATGCTGACAAATTTGATCTTAGTTTTTCTTAAGCAGAGATATTAAGTAATTCAAAATTGTCAAATAGAAGAAGGAATTGTTTCACTTCAGGCATTCATTTCTGACATCAGTAATGGATGACCACAGAGAAATACATTTAATGATTAAACATTCTTTTCTAAACATAGGAGCCAGAATAATTTTTCTGAATAACAGTGCACTGCCTTTTCGATGTAGTTCAATTACTTATGTCAGTCATCTGAGAACATGCTTTATTTCACACTGATTTATATTCCTCCACAGAAGGCAGGCGGAACCTTATGGCTGTGATGATGGCAGACTCCTTTCTCTCAATCCAGTGGCACATTGTGGCCCAAGCAGGCTTGTCTGTCCCATGCCTTCTGGAAGACTGCTGGGATCTCTAGGGCTCCAGGAGCCATGCCTATCCATGAGGAGCAGACCTGAAGACTGACACTTCACTGGGTCCTCTCACAGTGTGCTCTTGAGACCGTGGACCACTCCTGCTCCAGTCCAATCCCAGGGCAGGATCAAACTATGCACACTGGGCTGCACCAAAGTCTTGGAGAGGGAGTGGGGAATCTGGAGACAGTCCCTGCTCATCACAGGGATATGAGGAAGTCATGCACATCTGTAATTGGTGACCCAGGGGCTGACATCCTCCTTAATGACAGAGCAGCTGATGCAGGATGCTGGCTGGAATCACCTACCCAGCAGTGTCTTGACAAGCTGAACACCATGTATATGCCAGTGGGGCATGGGGGACACATAACACAAAAATGTGGAGCAGGTATTCCTGAAAAACTGCTCTCCCAGAAACCTTCACATTGCATAGGAAACAGCCAAAATGGGCACTGTAGATACAGGATGATCAGATTCTTCCCTAGTATGTCCTGCAAGGTGGCCGTGACAACCACAATCTCACCTCACTAGGTTCAAGTACAGCTTCACAGCTTTATGTCTAACATGAAAAGACCAGCAGAACTTGGGTTTTTCTTTCCTTTGTTGATCATGTAGACTACAAAATGCTAGACTTCCTAAAGTAAATTTCAAACTGATCAAGATACTCTAAGACCACCTGCTGGTTTTTTTCTTTACACTCCAGATATTATGTTTAACATATTCAGTGCAAATAGCAACTTCTTAATAATTTTGTGCATCAGTAAATATATCCACATTGAAAGAATTAGTGTGAAGCAGTGTTTTTCAAGCTTATTGCAAATAAGACTTTAGAAGAAGGACTTTGTAGCAGAAATAGAGATATATCTTTATATTGGAAATTTTTATTTTCATTGTAACTATTGAACATTAGGGAATATTTGATAATTATGCAGTAATTTTAAAAATGACAAATTTACATTACAAGTCTGATATACGCCAGCTTCTATAGGACAAAGGCCGACTCCATAATATGAGGGTAAAACTTCAAGCTAGTCGTCAAAGTCAAACTTTGCCAGGAAATGCAGCCCTGATCTAAAACCATCTGAAATAGACAGGAGATGTCTGACTACTTACTGGTTACACCAAGACTAAAATTCTTGAGTGGGGAGCTTAAGTCTTATGTACTTCCCTTACCAAAAGAAGGCAGATTTTGTAAAGGTGCTTAATAACCTGAAAATGTCAGTGGATACCTAGTGACTCTTTGCAAAGGTTTGCCTCTAGTTGCCCAAATGCCCCTAAGGGTAGGTTCTTAGCTGTGCATGTCACCTTTCAAGTACAGTAATGTTGTCCACATGCAATTTTTCAGTGACAGTGCTGTCTAAAATAATTTCAGTTCTCCCCCTGCTTTCCAATAACTCATTTCTGAGGCCAAAATATAACCAAGGGAAATTAGGATTCTTCTTTTTATAAGCTTTAAAGTTTATAAATCATCTGGTTGGGATTTAAAGTTGAGCCTGACTTGGTTGAGATCCCAGCCTCTGAAAAAATTGTGCTAGGGACTCTGAGGGAGCAGCATCCTCAAAGAGACATGGCAGGCAGGAAGGGTCAACAGTGCCTTAAACGCATTGCAGAACATGAATTGTTGTATTTAGGCCTTATTCACTTTGGTGCTTTCAAAAATGTCTCTCTAAGTTTTTTTGGTTGTTGCATAAAAGCTCTCTCTTCATTTTGGGACATGGGAATGCCTCTAGGTGTATGTGGAAAGAAAAATTTAGGAGTGAGTAAAGACACTTCCAGAGTTTTTTAATTCAGGGTAGAGGTAGTTTGGGTTTGTTTTTTTTTAACAACTTCTGCATTTTTTTTTTCAGTGAAATGCTTCATGGCAGCATGTCTGTCTACATTTTATAATATACACAGAAGTATGGATATTCATGTACATGGAGAGATGTATGTCAAATACATAACACAAGGCACTTTTTTTTCAGTGAATCATTGTGTCCTTCTGTAAATCATTATAATATAGTCAGTACAATTCTCATTTAAGCTTGAAAATATACTTTTATAACATTAGGACTGAATGAGATTTGCCAAAAACCATTAAAAAATCTAGAATGTATGCAATAATTTATCATTAAGGAGAGATAATCAATGATTGTTTAACCTACTATTACAGATACTAGGTATGTAATTCAACAGAAGTTCTTTTCTTGCTATTTAGAAGGACAAATTTTGATTCAAAATGATTAAATGATTAGAACAATTATACTGCTTCTTGCAACCACTTCAATGTACAGTAAACATGTACAGTAAACTAGGGTGATGTCTGCACTAAATTTTGTATTTAGACTTCTGGGCTCACTAGTCATAGGGCTAACTGTGCCTGGTCACATCTGTCATTTCGTGCAGGGATATACCTGGGTGTGCTGCATCACACAAAGGTAAAATGTCAGACTTCAGAGAATGAAAAATAACCCTGAGACACTCCCAGACATGATTTCAGATAAACTACATCCTGAAAAGAAAATTAAAAGAAAATTAAAAGAAAAATTTGAGCGCATGTGATGAATCTGGTTTGTCCTTAGTGTAGAACGGAGAGGACAGGGGAATATTTTATTCCGCTACAGCCTGTATCATATTTTTGAAAGCAAGTGTAGCAACAACATATTAGATTCCAATCACTCTTCTTTTGATGTGCAAGGAAACTGGTGTGTGCTTGGAATGAAAAAAACAGGTTGATACTTTATATAGGAATTTAGGATTTTAAGGTGACCCATGCACAAGGTCATTGAGCTAGTTTGTTTTTAAATAGACTTAGTTTAAAAAAATGCAGTCCCCAGATCAGACACTTTAAACAAGTTACACTGCATAATTCTAAGAACATAATTTTGCCCCCAAGGAGGATAGTCAAAATAACACAATGTGAATCCCCACTAAATTTTTAGATTTAGGTTGCACTGATTTATAAAAACTTGTGTGTAGCTGCGATGAAAGCAAGGAGGACTATATTTCTTTGTTTATATTGTTATAGTTAATCTAAGGTGTGCTGTGTATATTATAATACTGAAATATGATGAGTAGGTGGCATGGTAAGGATTGGAAAAGATGTAGAATTAATATAAATACAATTGTTGGCAAATAGATGATGCTACCTCCTCCCCATAGTAGACTTAGACAGTAAGACTTGATCTACCTGAATGCATATTTGTAACCAAAACTCCTACATTCTATTTACTTTTCAGCATCAGACATACTGGTTTTGTCATCAGACTGGAAATACTCATCCTTCACACTCCATCAGAAGCTCACAAAATAAATTGTCAATAAATATACTGTTTCCTTAGTAGCTTTACAGCTCAACCAGTATTACTGTTCTATCAATAAAATTCATATGTAATTGCACTGAATTCAGATATACCTGAAGTCTTATCTTTGGCATATTTTTAGCTGAATGTATATCTCACTGCATAAATGTTGTAAAGCTTATGTAGAAAATTTAGGATGAGATTTTGAAAAGAAAATTACTTTTTACCTGTATAGAAATTGACTTTGAAAAAAACCTGTAGTTATAAAATACTAAACTATCTATATTTTATAGAATCTGAAAACAGTTTTTCATTATAATATTGCATATATTTTCCTATTCATCATATGCATCAAAATTCCAGAAATCTTAATGTGAGGAACAAATACACATTCTGGGAAAAACTGTGGACTCAGGCTTTTCACGGGACAAAATCCATTAAGATGCTCTCATCATGAAGAGCAGGTGATGATAACAATAGTGTGACAGAGATCTTGTTATTCTCTGGTCTTCACTGTAAGATTTAATTGTTTTAAAAAGCAATTTCCTGTCCTATGGCAGATCCTATCTGCATGTCCCTTGGCTGTGACTGTTTAGGGTAGCCTCTACCAGCTTCACTGCCAGGGCTTTGTAGTGCTTCTCTGTAACTTCGGGCTATTGGCAGAAGTTCAGAAAGTTCAGAAAAGTTCCAAGTTCAGAAAAGTATGGACATTTAAATCCTGCAGGGATTAATCTGAGGTTCCCTTTAAAAGGGAACCTCATATTTGCACATATTTGCTATCTGTATGTATTAAGAACTCGTGGTCTATAATTTCATTTACATGTGTATCGTACACATAAGTGTGCATATATACCCCGTGCGTGTATGACTTCAAGGAGTGATGATAAAAATCACAGGTGGGACGCAAGCTCAGAAGCATATATAGAGATCTACCTTTGTAATTCCTTGTACTAATTATTGTATATTTAGCCTCCAAACATGTGAAGTTAAGAGATTATTTTAAACCTTTTAATAATACAGGGTTTCTTTCCAAGTCAATAGTATATATACATGTATATACACATAAGTATTAATGAGATTGTACCAGGAATGTAGCTCCATATTGCTCTAATATGTCAGTACTTACTGGAGTATTAATATGGAGAAGAAATGGCTGGAACTTGTTAACTCTTATAAGGTTTTATCTTATGCTCATGACTGGGGCATAAATGATGAAATAAATGTGCAGTGTAACTTAATAGTGTGCACAATGGTATATTTGTCAATAATTTGTGGTGTCATTTGTACTTGAACATGAACTTGAACTTAAATTATTCTACTTAATAGACTTACTGGTCTGCTGTGCACAATATCTAAGAATAGAAACAACATATACAAGAATTTAAAAATCTGTTGTTATTCCTTATAATAGGATATTACTTGGTTTATGTGTTGATTCATATTATAAGAAAAAACAATAATCTTTTTTGCTTTCTATGACCAAAAAGGTTATTCCATGTGTAAAAAAAAAAGACGTTAAAGAAATGATCTTAAACACATTTCATTTTATCTGAACATTTTCCAAACCATAAATAAAATAATCTAAATCAAAACAGGCACTTAAAATATTTCTGAAATGAACTCATTATATGCTACTGGAGATAGACAAGGGGATGGATTTTACACAGATATCTGTAATTTTGTTTAATTAATGTAATAAGGATTTTTTTTAATTTAAGTACACTAAGATCAGAAAATTGGACTATTTTGAAAGAGGATTGTAATATCTGTCTCTGGGGAGCAATTATCTTTAATATATCTGACAGCACTCCCCTGAATCTGAAGTCTTCTACATGGGACAAGGCTGAAGTGCTAAAAGGTTAATTTTATCCATCAAGTTCTTGCGGTTTCTACTTCTCAGTGGCACTGTGAAACATCACACTTATATTTCCTATCACTTCTGCTCTGAAGCTACACAGGGTCTACCTGGAAATTTTGAGAAGAGCAAAGAACCCTATTAAGCCTCTGTGAATTTTGGCACTAATCAAAGACATAACTTCCTGACACCTCAAATATTTAATGTGTTCTTTTTCATGCAAGATTGATATTTCAGAATAATATTTCCTTTATTTTAATGAACATGTTTAATATTAAATTAATAATAAACTATAATCACATGTCAAATTTTATAGCCTTTACGTACATATATACATACACCAAGTATAATATAAAAATTGTATATATCTGTATTGAAAAAAATTAATACCTGCATTGTTCTAGCAGTTAAGTAAAAAAAGTATTAATGAGATTGTACCAGGAATGTAGCTCCATATTACTCTAATATGTCTCTACTTACTGGAGTATTAATATGAAGAAGAAATGGCTGGAACTTGTTAACTCTTATAAGGTTTTCTCTGCTCATGACTTCTAGATAGCTCCATTACCCTTTCAGAAAATATTCCCCTGACATAGAAATAAAGTCTTGACTATTTCACCAATGTTGATTACAGTTAAATCTTTACCTGAAATTGTCAATGACTATTGAACTTACATGTAAATTATTTCAGATTTTTAAAGATTAGAGGGATTTCATAATTTTCATCAGTATTTATTTCAGCTGTTATGGAGTGGTCGCAGCTATTTCTGCATGCATGGTAAGAAAATTTTGTCATGCAGAGGACCTAAACTGCATTGAAATGGAATAACAGCTATATAAGTAGCTGTTAGATACAGTTTTCATTTTTGTCAAATTTTCTGGGCTTTTTTAATTGTAGAGAATTAAAATAAATGCCCCTCATTGATGTAATTTTTATTGTAATATCTGAAAAGTTTGTAACAGGAGGATTTCTTTTTTTTTTTTAATCTTGACGTAAGTTGTGGGAAAAGTTTTACTTTCTGTGTAGACAAATAAAGCCAAATATGAGTTCATGAGATCCATGAGTTGCAGTCTGGTGCTCTCCCCTCCACCCACCCCCAAAAAGATGGCTGGTCTTGAAAGAGGAATATGAGGGAAATCCACACGGTAACAGACACATACAATCCTATTCACACCACTGGCAATGATTTGCTCTATTTTTTAAAGTACTCTGGGGACAGAACTTAGGTTGGAAATATTATGTCAAAGTATCTAATGTCACGATTCCTATGTTTTTAGACATTGCTCTTGATCTGTTAAGAAGGTAAATTTCCAGTCACTTAACATTAGACAAGTCGTCCCATCACCAGACTATATGCATTACTGACTCTTCCACTTTCACTCTTGTGCCCAGGCAATTAGATTCCTGAATTATGATTACCTAAATGCATTCTCCATTGGACCACCTTAATTAGAGTGATGAATCTTTCATTTTGTGTGATATTGTGACATACAGCAAAATGCAATCATCTCAAGAATACTCTTCTGTGTCATAGTCGCAAAGACATCACCAATTGATCTCTCAAGATGATCTCAAATTCATTGCATTTCATACAAATAATAGGTATAT
>VZTN01023439.1:9209-20517 GCA_013400515.1 Erpornis zantholeuca
GTTCACCCACATCAGTAAAATCCATTACAATTCGTTGTCAATAGGTAATTATTTTAAACATGATGGCTGAGAGATGCATTTTGTTAATGAGTAAGACCTGAAAGAACCTTTTCAAAAAATATTTAGATTTACCTTTGCATTAAATAAAGGCAGCATATCCAGCAAATTCTCCACCCATGGTCAGGGAAGAGTTTAAAGGTTCCATATGGCAACATGCACCAAACAAAGTGAAGCTGGTCAAAGAGGTAAATTAACTGGGACATATCATCTCAAAGTTTTGCACAGTGTCATTACTACCCAGAGATACTCAACAGGATGTGGTTATATTTCATCTTCTTGGCATTTCAGAAATGTGTCTGAGTCTGCATTGTTGAACCCTTTTCAGATTTAAGAGCTGTCAGTCCCAATATTTTTGTTTGACAGTGTAAATAAGAAAAGGATAAATGTTTATAGGGAGATTGTCAACATAGTATTCATGTATTTATAGGGGGAAAAAATCTATACATTACTAGCAACTAGCAACAAAATTTTTTTTAGGAAATAACACTGAGGTTTAATTTTTTTTCCCAAAGATATAAAACGTTTCTAATTGATATATAAAAACCTTTAAATCAACCATTTTCTCATTAAAAAATACCACACTGATCAACAAAATGACACTTTCTGATAAATGGTGATACTTATCTTACCACTTTTCTTTGTGGTAATAAAATGAGCTAGCTCTATTAATAAATCCTTGTATCTTCATAACTACTTGACAGATATTTCTGGACTCAATAGTTTTCCTTCCAAATTAACCTTATTAATCTGAAGGAGAGAAAAGAACACAGATGTGTTCTGTCTCTGCCCAGCAGTTGGGTCACAGTTGCAGATCCTTTTTATTAATCTCTTTGTAGACACCCAAAAAAGGGTTTGAAAGGTCTCAAATAATTAAAGTTCTAGGAGTCAATGTGGTGGTGCCATTTTAGGCCACCTCTGTGAGAACATGGAGCTTGTTTGTCACAGCTGAGAGGAGCAGCTGTAAGAACAACCATCTATACCCAGTGTGGCCATGCACAACAAAATGAAAATATTCTAGTATAAAAGACTCTATTATAAAAAAACTACATAGACAAATGAGACATACACACCCTGAAGTGTATGTTTATGCCCCTAGTCTGCTGCCTGAGAATTGTTTCATGAGCTTCTGTAGGGTGACTCTGGTCTGAAGATTTTGGGGAAGCTACAATTTAGTACATGCCTGTTCAAGGAGCCCCAAATGCCGTTGAATTGAGTCCAAAACATTTTTAAATCCAATTTTCTTCTTATTATTTTCCACTTGAGTTAAAGGCAAATGGAAAACAGAGAGATCCATGGTACTTGTTTTTATAGCTGTTTTCTGGCTGATTCATAGTCTGGTTCTCAAGCACTCATAGAAGGTTAGCTGGGCTCACAACACTGAAAGAGAATGCTCAAATGCAAAACATTTCTCTTTATAATGAGCAGAGGTCATGGCAATATTTCCATTCCTACTGTCTTTCAAAAACCAACTCCATGAAATGTAATTTGAGGCCTTAAACCATGTGACATAGTCCTCCTAATGGTAAAAAATAATCAGAAATCAAATGCTATTTTATCAATTAGTTACTATTTCTGAAAGTTATCACATATTTTTAATTTGCACTCAGTTGTGGATTACATGAAAGTTCTTTCTTTGAGGAAAAAGGCAGGCCTTATATTGGTTCTGATAAGCTGACTTCACTGCATGTGATACAGGAAAAAAAATCAGGACTTGAAGTATGTTTCTTGTGACTCTTCCTCTGTCTTCTCTGATAGTAATTTAATATTGGTCTTATCAGTAGCAGGTTGCCTCTCATGTCTGGGTCTGTTACTTGTGGTACAACATACACAGTGCTGTAGAAAACAAAGCATGCCTGATGTGTCACCTCAAAACCACAGGAATGTCATAAAGCTTTTTCCTTAATCTACATTTTTCTGAAGGAATTGGCCATGAGTCCCAGTGCCCTGAGTGTGCTCATGCAAAAGGGATCACTGCGAGCTGCAGTTTGACAGACACTGCATCACACTGGTGTCCAAAGGTTGTTCTGAAAACATCTCCCAAAAGTGGGCATAAAGATTAAATGGTTTCTTTAGAGAGCTGAACAGTGGGAACTTGAGGAAAAGGAATCCTAATTCACAGGAAAGACCAAGAGTGTTTGCACTCTCGGTACCATAACAACATAAGGCAAAGATGAGAGTCTATTCAGAACAGTTTGTTATGAATGTCCAGATTCTATAAAAATCACAAAAAAAAAATCTTCATTCTCGTCTGGTGTTCATCACAACATAATGAAAATCTCTTTAAAACTATTTTGGGCAACAGATGCTTGTAGAAAGCCCCTTTGTGTTGTGTATTCTTCCACTGGAAGTACTTGAAAAGGTAGCTTTAGATACACATGATCATACTGGAGATCATGTACGGCTCATGGAGGAAAAATCTTGTCTGTTTGTGCTGGTTATTTAGGAAGACTGTGTTGACATTGTTGTTTCAAGCCTGATGTCACCAATTCTCAGAATTCTTTACTCTTTTTTGTCTAATATGCACATATGAACCAATGACAGTGCACCTTTGCGGATGGAGGATACCTTCTGAACTGCTCACACATGTATTTCAGAAGAAATTCAAATGTAGCACAGAAGCTGGATGTTCTTTAGAGTAATTAATTAATTTGTTATAGAAGATGTTGTTTTATAAGACAGTAGCTACAACCACTGGGACATTTATTTGTCAATAAATGTTTCAGGTGATATAATTCTTAATAGTCAGGTCAAATCACACATTTGTAGGTATGCTAAACTACAACAATAAGTCTAACTTCTCCCTTGAAAGGTATCATAGGGCACAACCATGACTGAACAGCAATTAAATTGAAAACTGGAAGAGCAAAACTGGATAGAAAAATGGCAAAATTATATATTCGGTCCTTTTATTTACTGACTTTCAAAGGCTGTATGCTGACTCAATCCTTACTATTCTAGCTAAGCAATAACACCTTTCAAGTTAAAAAGTAATAATTAGATGATAAACCAAAAAGGAGGTAGATTTGAGGATGGAGGGAATAAATACTAAGATTGACATTTTCACTATTGTATGCATTGGGACAGCCACATTTTTTAGGGACATGATAAAGCAAACCACATTTTCAGAAAACTGGAATCCACAGAGGAAATGATCTTTTCTCAGTTGGAAAAATTCCTTTTTTTTTTTCTTATTCTCTTCAGAACTCTCTTGTCCTTTCTTCTTTGGCATTCTTTGCTTATTACTATATTCATCATGATAGTGATGCATTAGAAGAAAGAGTATGTGTTGATAAACCTCCTCATTCATTACAGATCCAAAATACAATTACAGCATGTAATGGTGGCAATATATTTTTTAAAAGCCTCGCTGAGACAGCTGCTTTGAAACAATAATGAACACCCATGGTTTAAATCACCTATCTCTGAGATTAGCTCTTTTGCCTCACTTATTTCCTAGAAACGTTATGGAAACTATTTAAGACAGAATAGCACAGACTTGTCATTGAAGTTTTGCAGCATGCAAAAAGAAAATTTAAAAACAGAGAAGCCACCTGCTTCATTGCTCTAGTTTCTTAATTGCTTATTCCCTCATGCAGTATTGAGGCCCTTAGAAGTGTTGTAGGAAGACATGAACTCTTTCTGTGACAAAATAAGTGGCTGATCATCAAGACTTCAGCACCACATGACAGAAGAAAATCCCTCCCCATAAGGTCTACTCTGGGATCTGCTGTGTGCCAAGAACATTTGAAATGTAAGTCTCACTTATCTGGTGGGCAAACTTTCCTGTCTAGGTGGGTGCTGAATTTATCTGAAACTGAAATTCCAGTGATGAACTCTAGAAAAATGAAAAAGTTACAAATATCTGTTTTCTGTGGTTTAGACTACAAAATAGTTTCAGGAAAAAATCCTGGTGTTTATCTCCTAAAAACACATTTGACTCTTACGTAAGCTAAAGAGCTATCTGCTGAGTACTTATTAATGTCCATCAATCAAATATGTTTTCATCTTCATTCTAGGTCAATCAATGGACATTTTATCAGACAGACTTTTCTGTAGAGAAGAAGCATACAATCAGCACATAGCCACAGAGTCTGTGCATTCCTCTGGTCGCATATTGCCTGACTCACTATATTTTTAGTCATCATAATCTCATATTTTTAGAAATTTTATAATTAGCACTTTACAATGACTGGAGACTTCTGGAAGACTTGGATGATACTAAGCTATCACAATCTGACAAAGTCTGCACATCCTTTACTCTGTCCAGCCCAATGTCATGGCAGGAGGCAGGTGCTTTAGATATGTATTTGTTTGTGCACAGTTACAATGACTGAAGTATATGCTGATGGTGAGATTTTTTCCATAAACAGGGAATTTGACTCCTAAAGTGGCACTCAGGTAGAATTAGCAAATTTCTCTCTCACTCATTCTTAACTTGTAATCACCAGATAATAACTGCATCTTTCTTCCCCTCTCATTGCATTTTTTCTCTTAAACCCCATTCTAAGTTGTTTAACTTTTGCATTGCACTGGAAGTTTTGCAGTATTAAGTTCTCCAGGTTATTTCAGAAGACAGATGACAAAATGTTAGCTACAGCACTATTTAGCATCATAACTACACATCTTATAAGACACAGCTCCTAAAGTGTGGTAGGTGAAGTTTTCATAGGAAGAGCAGGTAAAGAAAGATAAAAGAACAGTTACAGTTGAACAGTAATGTTTATAGTAAAATTTTAGTAAAGAAAAATACATTGACACGTAAGAGGTGATTCAAATTCCCATGCAATTGAATGCATTTGGGCACAATGAGGAGAACACTGGAGACCAGTTGGGGATCAGTAAGTATCTTACAAGATTAGACTCATGGGAAGTTGTCCTTAGAATTACCTTTTTTACTCACCACTAATCACTTCTACTGCCTTTTCTTAGACACTTTATTTGTTTCAAGGGGACTGGTAGAGGCCCTTAAGGCACTCCCATAATGATACTAATTAATTAATAATTGGTAGCAATTTGACTGTGTTGAAGAGCTGACCTCAGATAATTCATGCATTGTGACATGATGTGCTTGACAGTGCCAGCAGCAGAAACAGCAGGAGTGCCATCCTCCAGTTGCCAGAACTAATTATAAGCAGTTTGTCTTTTCCCTCAATGGCAGATTCTGTTTGTTTCACAACAGTCAATTTAAAAGTTACTTTTAATATCATCATCAACAAAAGAATACCTGGAAAAAATGGGTTCACTTTTGACCAGGATACTGCAGAATGAGTTTGATTTCCATGGTCACTTTTGCTAATTCGAACACTGAACAGAAGGTAAAAAGCAGATGGAAAGTTTCTCACAGGAAAACATAAAAACTGGCCTTGCTTTTACACAATTGATGTGGTGCTGATGAGTTAGTTAATAAAGCAAATTAAACAACATGAAGTCCCCTCCTGAAGCTCTTGTATTATGTGATCAAGTTTATGACAAAGGACCTTAGGCTACATTTTCCATGAAAACTAACTCTGTGTAAGTCTTAGCAGGGACAAGGTGCTGAGAAAGTCATGTAGTCTTATAGAACTATCCTAGTGTTAGTTGAAGATAATTCACTGTTATGAATTCTCATCCTTCCTATTACTTCGTATGCTTGCACCATAAAAATCCTGTCTTAAAATTTCATCCTTCTTCTATAGTAAGGTGAAAAGGTTAATTCCCAAGGGACTAATCCTGTGAGGTGCTGGGCTCTCTCAGCTCCCACTGACTTCAAAGCTAAATATTTGCTTCACATGAAAGCCTCTTTAATTCCCCATTACTGTAAGGTATACTTGTATACAACAGTGGGAGCAGTTGTCATTATAAATCAGACAGTTTATCAGGGGAGCTATTCTCCAGGGCAGAGCAGATTCTAACACACCACGACATACTCTATTTGTTAGCCTCAGTTCCACAGGAATTTTATTCAGGCAGACACCTCAAGGCATGCATCTTTTCAAAGTGTTTAGGCAGGAAGCGAAATTCAAATTAGATACACTTACGATGCAAATGCATTATTATTTAGCTCAAAACGACTGAGGCTCAGGGGTTGTAAATCCTGCCATAAAGAGATCTTTCAATTACCTTCTGTTCAGTGAATCAGAGAAGAGGAACCCTTTCCCTGGCTTTTTCATGCAGAACAAATTTGACTCCCAAACAAATATCAATCACCATAATTCTCTATATTTTGGCCTCTATACAGATTTAACTCCAAGCTGTTTTATATGGGGTTTTCTTTTAAGATGATGTCAAACACAAAACTTGTATCTTTAGTGTGACTGAATCTGAACCCAGTCTTAAATGGGTCCTCCCTTTGTAAAGTCACCAAAACTCCAGAGGATGTGTGAAACCTAGAGCCAGATCTAGATCGGATTTAGGAATTTTTTCTTTCCTTTGAAATTTCATTTCTTCCTCATCTCATCCCTGTCCTTTATTCCAAACTTCCAAACTACAGATAAAATATATTGCTGCTTTTCCTCTAATATTTCTACAGCATGACTTTTTCTGGTGGCTCAAATTTCCCTTCACGTCCTCACTTGATGTTTGACTTCTCTAACGTTCAGTTAATTCTCCTTCTCCTCCTTTCCTACCCCCTGACACCACCTGCCTGTTTAAAACATGGTTGTTATAGTCTTGACCTTCCATGGACTCCTTTTGTTAGTTTCTCTCATTCCACTGCACCAAATTTGCACCTTATTCCCCCAGATTGCCTTGAACTTTTCCTTTTCCTTGCCTCTCTGTTTTTGTGTTATATTGATCGATTACACCCATCTGCTCCCCAGCAGCCAAATTTCACGTTTCCATCCTTGAGTTTTGTGGCACAAAACATTGGGGAAGTTTTATGTTTGCTTCTGCATTGATCTTCTGAAGAGGTAAAAGAGAGGACAAGCACAACATCCCTTGTTATAGATCTTTAAAAAGTGTGTGAACGCCTGTGTCCACAGACAGTGCCTTGACTGGGACTGTTCATTTGCAGCCAGCATAAGGCTTCAACCAGTATTGTTCTTGGCATGTATATTAGGCAACTCTTCAAGTTGTCTGTAGGAAAATTCAGCTTTCTCATTGCACATTGATGGTTGTATAAGTGGTGGTTTAAAGCTTCTGACACAAACTAAATGAAAGAAACAATTCTTCAGATACACAAAGCCATCCCAACACAATTTTACAAAAAGCCTATTTCTCTGACATGGAGAATCTGGAGGCTCAAGTTTTAGGTTGCTCATAATTTAAAAAAAATCTTTAGATCCATGTTTAAATATCATTTGAGGACATATTTATAACTATGCATATATTCCAGCAACATTTTTGCAATATATATGGTATATGTGTTGGAACAACATTCAAATATGTCTTCTTAGCAAAACCTGTTAGTGAAGCTCATATTCATCAAATGAAATATTTATTTCATTAATCAAATTAAATATCTGGCTGTATTCTAAGTGTATACATGTATTTTCTCACAGAATAAATTAATTGTTGCAGTTTTCAATGTACTTCAAATGAGATCATGCTTTCCTAAATCAACAATGTGGGACTGCAGTGCTAGTGAAAAGTGCCAAATAAATGTCTTCAGAGACTGCAGTTTCATATGGGTTTCATCCAGAGGCTATTACTTTACATCAACATTTGTAGAAGGTACAGGTCCTGTGGTTAGGGAATAGAGGCTGTGTCAGCAGGTCAGGCTTCCATTCTCCACCCTGCAGGACCTGCTGCTCCACCTCAGGCCACTCACCTGAGCACACTGCCAATCAGTTTGCCCATCTGTGAGTGCAGCTTAATCTTTTCTAACTACTAACTACTCCACAGGAAAGTTATGAAGCTTATTTTGCTAATGTTTGCTAAGTGCTTTGAAATATTTGGCTCAAAAGCAAAGCATTTTTTTTATGGTGTTGTTTTTCTCCATAGAACTGGTACTGCATTTATAGTCATGGTACCAGCTCTCTGACATCACTAATACAACTAAGTCCTAATGAGAAGAGTGGCTCCCATACTGTAACATTTTTTTCCTTTCTGTTTCCTCTCATTCTGTCAGTTCAGGTGATACTTTCTATGGGAGTTTTTTGTTTTGCTTTTTCCAGACTAAAGCCACAAAGGCTCAAAAGCAAATAATAAACTTTTCAAACTCTCTCTCTTAATCAAAAGGGGAAAAATATGTTTGGATTGTGAACATTTAAAATTATTTTAAAATTATCTTAAATCTGTACCTGTAGGAAGTAAATACAAGCACAGTGCCACGGCTTCAAAGATAATATCACTGCTTCTTGAGTTTATGCAGGCCTGCTTAGGTCTTTATCTGTGATCCCACTATCTAAACAAAAGCTTAACTTTCTTTTGCTGTCCTTATCTTGTTCGTCAGTTGATTGTTTGCTAAGTATCTCAGTGAACAAGACCCAAATGAAAATAACTGTTCGTGTATAATTTGTTTGCATCAGATTAAATTGGAAAGAAGGTAAAAGTGAGAGAGAAAGTAGAATGCACTTACAAATGAGTAGTGAAGGTCAAAATGAATTGCCAAACATCATCCTTGAAGCTCTCTTCCTTTTGTTTGACTTTTCTGTGCACTTTGTGGAAAATGGTAGCTATAACAGCATGTCCATAGGAAATTCTTTAGATCATGTGAATTTGAAATGTTTCTTTATTGTAACGTAAGAAAATATCTTGAGAAGAATAAAATAGTCTAACACAACACTAACATAGTCAGTTCCTTTGTCTCACTGTTGCCTGCTGACAATTCTTCCAGTGCATGCAATTACTTTCTGTTATACTCTGCTTTCTCAGCTGATTAATTTTAATTGCTGTATCAGCGCAAGTCTTTAAAACTGATCCTAAATTTTTTTCAAGAAGACTCAGAAACCTGACTGGGATATGATTTGGAAGTGAGACACTAACCATGTTAAAGTCTTCTGGTTTTGTTCCCTTTTTGTATTGCAATGAATCCTGTTTGTGAGAATTCAACTGTTTTTTTCAGAAGCAGCACACTTATGACTTCATTTCAAGCAGATAAGATAATCAAAGGATGCCTGGGGAATTAAAATCCTTGCAAGACATCATGACTTGCCAAAGGCACAGCAGGCCAACAGTGTCGGGCCCGGATTCCAGAGATCTGTTGTGCTTCAGCAGAATCTGCAAACTGCTATATACGCATCTTTCCACTTCTCACTCTCTCCACAGCTCCTCTTTACTTCACTCTCTCATAGAGATAAATGCAGGGGGAAAAATGCAGTTGTCTAGTCAATGCCCCTTCATCCTACAAGGATAATTTTGGATAATTTTGTAGTTGCAAAATTCTTCCATTCCCTCTGGCCTATTTCTTAATTATGACAGACTTATTGATCTAAAACCAAACCCAAGCCACAACACCCCTAAGCAACCTTGCACTCTAGTGTAACATCTTTCACTGTCACATTTTCTAAAAGGTATGATTTTTTTTTTCTGGATTTGCCACATTCAATGTCCAGATGTTGATTCTTGTTAAGTATTTGTCTAACAGATTAAAATATAATATCTCAACCAAATTGATGATTTTGAATGGTCTTAAACTTCTTTAAGATAAATAATTAAGATTTTTAGTCATTCACACAGGTTTATAGCTGGTTTCTGTACCTCTACTTTGCCAATATTTTCCTTTGGCAAAATGAGTATACAAACTTGATAAAATATTCTCCTTGTGCAGCAGTTTCAGAAAGACCATGTACAGTTACAATATTTTCCTTGTGTTTGTCTAGTCCTCTGCTGACACACACCTAGAGATTTTCCAGCCATACTATATTCAGTTCATTATTTACCATGATGACAAAAAGTAGATAACCTGTACATGCCTGTCCACACAGTTTTGCTGGTCTCCCACTTCCACAAGTTACTGATAACTTGAAGATTTGATGACCCCATTTAACTGAATCCTCCATTGAGTTACCTTCCGTCCCATGCCTAACCTCACAGCTTCCTGTGTCATCCTAATTCTTTCCTTGCCTAGGCCTTCACTGAACCCCAAAAACTCCACAGATCATTTTTCTTCCCTGCTGTGAGCATGTCCAACAATATGTGATCAGTGCTTTCTGTAGGGAAATCATTTACATTAGAGACAGCTCCAAATGAGAAGCCCTAGCCACCATTGCCATGTGTCCCCAAAATCTTACTCCGTTAGAAATGAAAAGGTCAATGGGAAGCCAACAGCAGATGAGGGGAAAGAAAAACATGCAGCAGTGTTCTTTCCACAAGCTACTTTGTCTGCATTTATATGCTGTATATCCATATACTTTTTAAAATTTGCAGGGCTGTCACGTTTCCCTGTTTCGCCCATCTCATGGAGACATTCTCAGGCTTATTTAGTCTGACATCTTCTTTGTGGATCTCAGTTCACAAAAAACCATACAGTATTACTTATGCATTGACAAGATTATATGCATTATACAAGATTAAAACAGAAGTCCCCACGCTCACAGGCTGATGAAAACACAAGTAATAATAAATAGCCTTCAGTCCAAAAATTGCCACCCTGAAGACTCTGAAAGGACCTACTCTGACATTTCAAACATCCTGATCATCTCTTTAGGACTTCAATACCTACCACAGGGCTCATTTCAGTAACAGAACTCCCTCCTGTAAACTTTAATTGTCAGTAGCTCTCTACTAAACACATCCAGGAGAAAAACGACAGAGTATATCAGTTTCCAAAATAATATGGGTTGAACTTGAACATTAATTGGACATTTTCTTCCTTATTTACTGTGACCATCAAGCAGAAGATCTCAAAATGTTGCCAGGCGGGTGACTCCTGCAGGGAACATTGCATCGTGGGAGAGTGTATTCATGGACAATCCTTTATCATGTTGCAGCAGAGGATCAGTGAGTGAGACCCCAGATTACCTGGGTGATAATTGACAGAAGGCTTGTTCTGACAGGTTTGTGTCACAGTGTAAACAGGAATGTTTGTAACGGGGACAACATTACATGTGAATGCCAGCCAGGGTGGATCAAGTTTTGCCAACACATTTCTTCCTGCAGGCCAGGCTGTGGCCCTTTCATGCCAGTTTGACTTTCACAGTGGTGGTTTCGATAATCTGATTTATATTCCACAGGCCCGGCAGCACTGAGCCCAGCTCCAGCTCCAGGCCCAACCCCAGCCCCAGCTGCAGACCTTGTCCCAGCCCCAGCTGCAGACCTTGTCCCAGCCCCAGCCCCAGACCTTGCCCCAGCCCCTGTCCCTGTCCCTGTGCCAGTCCCTGTCCCACTC
>VZTN01023439.1:20725-33091 GCA_013400515.1 Erpornis zantholeuca
CCCTGTCCCTGTCCCTGTCCCTGTCCCTGTCCCTGCTGCAGTCCCAGCCCCAGCCCCTGTCCCAGTCCCTGTCCCTGTCCCTGTCCCTGTCCCTGTCCCTGTCCCTGCTGCAGTCCCAGCCCCAGCCCCTGTCCCTGTCCCTGTCCCTGTCCCTGTCCCTGTCCCTGTCCCTGTCCCTGCTGCAGCCCCAGCCCCTGCCCCGCGCACTGGCCCCGGCCCCGGGAATCTCGGGAAGCGGCGCTACAAAACGGCCAAGCTTCCTCTGACCCCTAAACCGATCATTATTCACTTGAAAGGCAGGCTTGCACAAACAAATATTTTGTGTAGCTGTTATGATTATTGTCAGTATCTGTCCCCATTGTTCAGGCGCAGGAATTCCTTTGGTCTCATAAATACTGAGCCCGGCCCTCCCCTCCCCCCTTTAACTGTCAGATAATTACACAGTTGGCTTTAGAGTTTAACTTGTCAAAGGAGTTTCATTACTTTGTTCCTTTTGGGCAGCTTCCACTATTGTGCCTTCTGAACACTAAACAGAACCTATATTAACTGTCAGTTAATTACACACCGTTTTTCTTCAGTATTTACCAGTCAAAGGGGCAGGTAGGCTGCAATCCTATCATCTCAATCACTGTCTCTGCTCACAAAAGAATCAATAAAGATGAGTCACTTAGTGTCACCCAGTGTCTGATACTCAAAGCCACCCATTCCTAATTGCCTTTAGAGATGGATGATAATACAAACTTTGAAGTGATAATCAGCCTAATGAGTGGCCTTGCTGAGAGGGTAGATCATGTGTCAGAACAGTTTGCAGATGCTTACAGGCAAACAAAGCCAGCTTTCCTTTTAGACCTGAGAGGACCATGGCAAGTCTGGTACCCAGAGCCCCGCACAATGGCAGAGACTGGAGCACAGCAGGACGCTGTAGCCTGCTGATCACAACTGACTCCATCCATCTTGCTCTTTGCCTTTAATCAGCACAGTCAGAACAAGTCCTCCAGATTTCTGCATGTTTATGCTGGATGTTTAGGCAATAACTGTGTAAAAGATAAATTCTCCGATTCTGAGTCATTGGATTTAAATAATAGCGATTGGACTTGATAGGTAATGGCCGGGAATCCTTGCTAAAACTACCGAGTAAATGTAATTAAATACAATCGGGTGCAGTCAGCCAGGCAGAGCCAGAGACCATAAAAGGCTCATTCAGACAGCAATGAAAACAAACAACGTCAGCAACAAAAACAAAACTAGTGTTTGGTTTGCTAATAAGAGCATGATCTGAGGCCTGATCTACACTCAATTTTTGCACCCAACTATTTGACCAAATCAATAATCTGTAAAAAGCCAAGCAACAAACAAACAAACAAACAAACAAAAAGACAAATTAAATTGTTATAATCCCTTAGTCTGGATGCAGTTATATTATCATAAAGACATTTTCTTTTTAAAATAGTTAAGCTGTCATAAATTCAGTCAAGTGTGAACAAATAGTCTATGACCATGTTTGTGCTAATATGACTGTCTCAATGTAAAAGGGTTACTTTGATTTAACAATCCTTTACTAATTTAGCTACATTCTGACAAGACCTGACCAGGGACATTGTTTCAAAATCAACTCACAAAGACTGGGAAACTAGGATTACACCAATTTGACTTCAAAGTATAAATTAAATATACGTGAAAACATATATACAAATGGTTTAGTGTGTTTAACAATTTGGATGTAACAAAATAAAACTATTTGGGGGCGAATGTGTATTCACTTTCTTGGTGAAAGGTGGTGAAAAAGCTGAACAAGTGGGTTCAGGATTTACACTGTTTTAATTAGAAGCTGTCAAGTTTTAATATTTTATAGTCAACTATTTCACTTCTAAAACCTGTCATGCAAATAAGGAAGTAATGCAATAAACCAAATGAGAAACAGAAATTGTCATATCAGTAAACCTACCCTTTGAAATTAAAAGCAAGTTTATCGCTGCCTTTTCAAAAACTACAGAATGACGCCTCTTTCAGATAAAACAAATCATATTTTCATATTTTTATTAGCTTTACATCTGCCTGGCTTCCTTTCTTCAAGTCAGTGAGAAAACTGCAGTCTTTTGGATCTGAAAGTACAGAGAAATAGCTTTTTATTTTGTGTAGTTCACATATGAATATAACAGATGTGCCTGTGGAAAGGTTTTAGCATTTTCTGATTTGAAGTTTTGTTTCGAGACAGCATTCTCCAGTAAGTGACATGAAAAACCTATCCCTTTAAGCCCTCTGCTATAGCTAATATCAACAATTAGCCCAACCTAACATTATTTGAAACTGAATTCACAAGAAGGAGTTAATTAATTTATTTTGCTAAAAGAATATGAGAAAGAAAATACTTCCCTGATTTAATAAGTGGGCTTTAGAGGCACATGTCCACCAGTGCTCATAAGTTGCCAGTGATCGCACAGGTTATCTAAGGTTCCTGAATTCACAAAGCTGGACACACATATGACTCCCTGCCAGCACCCTGCTCTCGCTCTTGTGGCAGTCAAACAAACTCAGCCCTGCTGAGCTCCCTCAGTGGCAGCTGTGAAAAACACAAGGGTTTTCTATGCATTGAAGCTGTGGGGTTGTTCCCTACAGACCAACAGCCCCTTCATCTCTGTACACAAAGCACCCCAGAGAACCAGAGTTCTCTAACAATATCAGAACTTTTGGGAAGCAGTTTTGAGCCGTGGGGGAACAGCATGTTCCTTCTTACCTGGTGAATCAGCTGGGAAAATCCACCCTGCCCATAGTAAAGTAATATTCTATTCCAAGGCAGATTCTAATCCACAGTTATATTTCTCCCACAGAAAATATTCCTTTAAAATTCTCTTAATTCACACATTTATAGTTCATATGGTTCAAGTTAATCGGTTAGCAATAAAGTTACTAAACATGCTCTCTAAAATCACTATAACTCCATATGATATGCATTGGACTATATGTACACCATAGTTTCATTGCAGTTTAGTTCTATGCAAATTCACAAGCATGGAAGCCTAAAAATACCTTTTCAAGCACAAAATATTGCTATCATTACATACCTTAGCACTTGTAATTACATTCAAAATCTCCATTTGAGCTCCAAAGTGTGTTGGAAAAAGGGAAAATTTACCTGTAGTCAGACCTATAATATTGAAGCTGATAATTTGTGATTAGTTAATGGAAATGTGTTGACATATGAATTAGGGTTGCAAGTTTAAGCATGTATGTTGCAAGCAACTATGAATTGGAAAGGAAAGGGGACAATGAATTGAATAAATGGGTTTGGTGATGCATGATGCCTGATGCCTGCTCAAGTAATCTCGATTCAAAGTTTGGATTATAGGCAGAGATGTTAAAATTCACATGACATGACACACTGCAAGGAATTTTCTAACTTTTTTTTTTAAACAAATAAATGGGACTTTTAATGTATCTTTGAAAACCACTCAGTTGATCTCAACCTTAGAATACAAATGTAGTGTTATTTTGTTATCTCATATTTGTATTATAACATCTCATAGTCATAGAGAAGAGGATTTTGGTGCTCAGCTCGGTATAGGTAACACCCAAATAATCCATGTCTGAAAGATTTCCCTAGACATAAAGCCCTAAGAAAAAGAATTATAGCTAAGATTTTCTGAAAAAAATTTTTTGTGGGTGTGTGAGCTAAATTTGAGAACCTTAAAGGTATGTGGTTATCAGAGGATTTTAAACTTCACATGTTCTAAAAAGATCTTAGATACGCAGAAACAAGGGAAGCCATAATCCCTAGCCGCCTTCAAAACCCACAGGTATGGTTTCTCTCTCAGTTCATGTCACTCTTCCATGGGGTCATTGCTGGAAAAGGGAGTCCTAACCTCCCAGTCTCCTCTGGTTATGCACTCTTGCTGCATTAAATATGCTGGCACTCGTGCTCACAAGCAAGCCAATCTGATGGAAACATAACCCTACAGAAAATGCAAGGCGATCTGCTTGACTGGGCAGCCCCACAAGTGGTAATGACAGCACATGGGCACAGGCTGCCAGGGCTGGCCACAGGCAGGACGGGTCTGTCAGCACCAGCCTGAACCTGCATTACCTTAAGAGACGAGGTAACTGCATCCCGAGGCTGTGTGCTTCTTGTACTGTGTAAGCAATCTGCTGGGGCCTTGCCGATATGCAGGCAAAGAAATAGAAACAGCACAACAAATATTAACCTTTAATAAAACAGATACTTTAACTTCTGGTTAGTGTGACAGAAAAAGTGGAAAAATAAACTAAGTATGCTCTTCCTTTAATCTTTTAGTTTGCATATTGAGATTTTCAGTGATTATGAATTTAAACTAGTATCTCCAAGATCTTTTTCAAACAAGTAGCTCTAAATGTTTCACAAATACCTACAAAATTCCATAAATCTTTCCACGAGGCAGCAAAACATATCAGGAGCCAGTCACCTGTTAGTGGAAGGCAAGTACAACTTGAGGAAAATGCAGGAGGGGTAGTAAAATCTAGCACCACTAAAAATAAAGGAAACCACAGGAAGAAATGAAGGTATTTTAATAGCTACTGGAGATGAAATTCAGCCAAGATATGATGGTGTACAGTCCTTTTCCCAGTCTCAATCCTGTTTAAAAGTGCCATGAAACTAGTAATGACAAAAAGGAATGGGAGACTCATTTTATCTAATCTGAGATGCCTCTCTGGAGTAAGAAGCTTGCTTTTAAAATGGTTAACTTTGTATTTATTCCCTCTGAGCCCGTGTAAACTTTGCCCATTATTTTAATTGGACCAGATCCTTAGCGTGTTACCAAATAAATTACCAAACCCACTTCCTACTTTTCTTGGAAATGTCTTCATAGCCCATATTCATTCAGTTCAGCTCTTCCCTGAGCTGCAACTCTGTCCAATCTTACAAACTACTAGGACAGGAAAGAACTATAACTCTGGAACGCTGCAACACATTTTGGACACTTATTTTAACAAATTCTGCTGTGTGGCAGCAGGATTTTGAGCAGATAAACTCTATAGCAAAAGTCACACACAGAAAATCAAACACAGCTTTAACAAAATATTTTCTTATTTTTAAAAAAACCCCAGTATATGGTCGCTGTTATGCTAAAATGCAGCCTGATTCAGCACTGGGTTGTATTGCCTTCCCTCCCATTGACTTCAAAATGAATAAGCTGGGTATTTGAGAATTCATTGCTGTGAAGACATATTCTGGCAGGTCAACACAAGCATTATTCATAGGCCTCAATTCAGTCTGTCATCTGAAATGAAAGAGAGCCTTTCTTTAAAAAGCTAAAATCCATCTTTAATTTGTTATCCTAGTAACTGTATCAAAACCTCTTATAAAACTAATATTAAAGATGAGAGCAAGCTGGTGAGCAATTGAAACACAGTAAAATATATCTGGAAGTACTGCAGAGCCACCAAATACTTGCTCCAGTTATTGCAGACAACCAGTTCATATAACCTTTTTCATAAATATATCAAGATCTCTCTTAAAATGAGCTAGTTTTATTTCTTCATTTACTGCTATTGTACAGTTATTTTTGTTTCTTCCAGTTTGAATTATGGATTCACAGATTATATGACAGAGTGTACCACTGTGATCATCAAATTTGACCTCCATAATCTGCAGGATTGCCCTGAATTCATTTAAGCAGCCAGTGATTTTGCAGCCATGAGTTTATTAGGGAAAGGGCACAAGAGCCATGGTATCGGCGTTGACTGATGGGATTAATCAGCTCATGTTAACACACTGATTATCATATAGTAAAGGGAAATGTTTCAAAAAGATACTTCAGTCTGAAACATAAAGTAAAATCATTTGGACTTCCAGAGAGGTCATGGATGAAATATCACAAAACTCTCTTTACTTAAAGCAGATGTTTATTAAGATTAATTTAGTGTGAAAAATGAACCAGAATGCATAAAAAGACAATGCCTCCTCAATTATGTAATAGGACACCTCCTCATTATATTGTGTTCCCTGAAGATGATGGTATTTTCCTAGGGGATGTATAACTACAGTTTGCCAAAGTCCCTCTCCCTCATTTCAGATTAAATATCAGACTGCAGAGCACGAAGCCAAGTGAACAGAAACAAGAGAACTCAAATAAACATAATTTAAATGAAAAAGAAAAGGCCTGTTAAGCATGTTTTCTAAATAAACATGTTCAAAATAGAAAGTTAAAATGATGCCAGGATACAAATAGAAAGAAAAATCACCAGAATTTAATATAAGCAAAAATACCTCTTTCCTACATTAGTTCATGTATTGAAATGAAAAGCAATCCATAAGTGTAAATATTCACAGAACTTTTCACAGAACTGAAACAACTGCTCTTTCTTGCCACCTTTTCTCTTTTTTTCCTGTCTCTTTCTGTGAGCTCCCTCCAGTGTTCTCAAGGAAGTATTGAATCATTTCATTTTGGTATATTCCATTTTTATCACAGGAAGCACCAGGATAAGAAAGATTATATTCATCTAATCTCCAAGGATGCCCAGTCTGAGCTAAAGGTCTACTCTAAACCAGATTGTGAAAACAGGCACTGCAAGAAGAAGATGCCCCTCAGCCACCACAGATGTCCCTTAGAATGAACAGCACATGTGCCAAAAGGGCTGCTGGCTGTACAGGTGACTAGAGAATAAGCTGAGACTGTGTACCAACTTTGAGATTATCTAGAGTTAAGGAGTATCAATTATTTCCCTGTTTCCTCCCAGGGATTAACAAGAAGGATTTCTGCTCTAAACTGGAGGTTTATCGGTTGGAAAAGACAAAATGACCAGTGAAGCCAGGTTGCTGACTCTCAGTCATCAACATGAAAAAACAAGTTGGCTCTAAGACCCTGCCAGGTAAGGTACATTCCATATTGCAATAATAATGCCTTTGTACAAGTCTAAGCTGAAAAGGGATATGATTACACTTTGGCAGAAACCATCCAGGGCACTGAATCCAGTACGCTGTGGACATGCCAGCCTGCTTGGAGCCAGCTCAGGGATCTCTATACAGTGCTGCTATGCAGGCTACAAACCTGCCAAAAGTGCTCTAACACCTGTTTACATCTAGTTCAACTCCTGCTTCGACCAAGATAAACAAAAATAGAGTCAAACACTATATTTCTATGCCTCTTCCACTGGCTTTGTGGAATTACTATGAGAATAAAATTATTTTCTCTAAGGCTACCCTGCCTGGTTTATTTCTGCTGGTTTGTGTTTTAGTGTTTGTTCACTGACAAAATAAAACAATCTGAGCAGGGGCTGTGGTTGTGCCCTTCTATGCTTTCTTCCACAAGCTACGTGTTCCCATCCCTTCCCTTTTACCACAGTAGTGCTTTGGGCAACTGAGCCATGAAAAAAGTTGGGGAGCTTGGTTGTAATAAAACGACGCAAATATTGGGAGAACATACAGAAGCTTAAAATCATAGGTAATAGAACTAAAGATAACTTAATTTTGAGTACTGCAATGTCAATTAATTTGGTGTCTTTACTGGTACTTTAGTTACTGTAAAAGTGACTGTGACAAGCCACTCTCCTGATAATCTGCATGATATCCAGCAGATAGTGAGCCATAGCCTGACCTCAGAAATGTCAAATGGAGCTATGGAATTACTCCAGTCCTTTGTGGGTTTGGCAAAGGCTTTGCAGGATTTCTAGTGACGTGTGCTGGGCCTGATTCAAATCCCAGCAATGGAAATTTCTTTGATTTGGCTTATTGTTATTTCTGACCCTGTAAATGTGGGAAGCACTCAGGCATTGTTTCCCTGACATATCAGTTGGTCACTGGTGTTTACATCAATTGAAACAGAATTAAAATTCTGGTTTGATTTTTACTCTTTTACTTTCAAAGCACTTAAAATAACATCAGTTCAATGCCCATCCAACCATCATGTTGGATGGTTCGTTATGTACTCAGCAAGATTCGAGTTTCTTATGTGAAAACTGAAATAAAAAAGGTCCAGATTTCACAACTCCCTTTCTTCTATCATTGTCTGTAAATAACTCCAGAGAAGCTCTTTCCATTTCCTCCCCTCCTCTCTTTTACAATAATTCTTTAAATAGGTTCTTTCTACATTTTATTTTTTTCTACCCTTTTTGCATTTTTATTCTATCCATCCTCTTGAAAGGGTCACCCTACCATCATGCTTGCATGTTGTTAACATGGAATCAATGGAAGATCGCTTCTCAATATGGTTCCTTTTTAATACAAGACATTAGCATGCTCTGTGCTATGTTCCTGACTGAAGTTCATTCTAATATTTTGTAACAGATTTTTAAAATCAACTTTTATTAAAGGGTTGGAATTTTAGAGAGTAGCTAGTTTAACCCATGAATCTAGAGAATAATTTTCCAGTTATAATTTTCTCTAAAAATGTCTATCGTTATACATCATATATACAGACATGTTTTAAGGCAAAAATATATTTTACACAAAGAGCTTCTGTATTATTGGTATAAATGTTGTTGTGACGGTCTAGTTCCAAGAGGAATAACAGAATCTTGATGTTACTGCCAATCGAACTGGTTTCTAGCAGTCAGTATTTGTGGCCACAGACAACACAATTTGCAGCTCATATCCATTCTGTTCACAAATCTTCGTTTCAAAGAAGTGACCATACTTCCTTTGTACAGGTTATTCTGTCTTCCAGGCCTACTTTTAAATACCAAAGAAGATTGCTTTACACATCCACGAAGTTGTATTTACTTTGAGTGCAAGCCAATAAGCATGCACGCTATTGGCTTAAAATTCAAACTGTCATTATATAGAGTTTCTCCCTTTTTGATTTTTCTTGGTTACAAATGTACACTGTGAGCTAATTGCCTTCGTCTTGATATTCTGTTCATTTTGCAACACTGCCGTCACATAAAGAAAGTTGCTGGGTTTATGGAAGAAGAAATAAAAAATGTATAAAATGGACCACATATAGTTTTCTATTTTCTGTGCCACATTAGGACCTTTGTAACACTGGGAGGAAGTTCAGGAGCCTTATTCCTCTTGCTTATCTCTCACACTAAAGGAAATTACAATTTGAGGGAGTTACCTGTCTCTGAGACAACCCCACCAGCCCCTCTTCAATGGGAACATTGATTGATAATCACTGGGAAACATGAATTCCTTTTCACTGGCAGGTTTTCCCAGAACATTTTACTGGAAATGCCTGTTAAGCAGGTAGGTACACCAAGACCTGATGATTAGTTTGCTGTCCTAACACTGCACACAAAACTGTTGTAGTTTGCAATGTCCTAATTTCTTCTCTTCCAGACATGCCCCTGCTGGGGCACAACAGAGTGCACAGTGCATGTGGTCTTACCAATTTACCTGCATTGCTCCTGGTGGGACTGTAGTCCTTTGTGTGTATTTTTGGAATTTTACTCCAACTTTAAAATCTTAAATTTCAAGGTTAGTGTTTTTAGCAATTATAGGAAGCTCCAGCATGTATTATTGAAACCTATCTGCTCCAAAGTAAGCTCTAAGCTTTTAAAAGAAGGTGGCTGTGGAAGTGCAAATGACTACTGAGGAGATGCAGTTACTGTATACAGGAAGCTCGGATCAAGTTCAAATGAAACCTCTGGGCACCAGTTCTTAGCAACTGATTTTAAGGCAATTGTAATCTTCAAAGCTATCTATTTATCTCTGCAGCAGAGGCCCTGGGTATTATATACCTAATGAGTTAGACCATTTGAGCAACCTTCTTTCACATTAAAAATGTAAGTTTTTCTTTTCCCAGATTAACTGTTCGGTCTATTTCTGACAGATGAGATCAGCTATATGGAATTTTAATACTCTGTTTCTTCTAAAATGTGTGTCTGTTTTTTTCCTTGGGCTGGAATGGACTTTTAAGACTGTTGAGGTTCAAAATTGGGTGTGTAATACTACTATAATTGTTTTGGGGTGTTTTTCACTAACTATGCATAAAACAAAAATAAATAAGTAAAAGTAGAAATAAAGACATGATCTTGTTCCCAAAGAATTTCCAGCTAAGGTCCTGATCTAGTAAAAGAGTTATGTGCCTAACTCTGTGTGCCTTGTGAGGTTCCATGGACCTCAGTGGGAATTTTCAAAGTAATTTAATATGTGTATAAATATTTGCAAAATTAGGAGGTAAACTATAGTATGTCTGTTAAAATTTACTCTGTTCTAGTGAACTGTAGATTCCTTTTTTGGTCAAAAATATGTATAGAGTATTCCACTCCTTTTAAAGAATCTGCATCTCATTAGAAAATAAGCTATTACTTGACATAGGCACCAACATGTTTTTTTTTTCTAAAAGCAGGAAGGGAAGGTGAAGTTCAAAATTTCAAAATAGCTTTCATATTTCTACAGTTTAAATGTAAAAAAAGCAGCACTCTAATAGAAAAAACACTATATATTCTTATCCAATGGCCACTTAAATAAGAATACTTTGAGGGAGAGTAAATGCTTGCTTTCTTAAATATTGGAACAAACATTTAGTTGAATATGCACAAAACCACAGATTAATGCTATCACCTACACTTTTAGGAAGATACTACCACAGGCCAAGACGTGGACTTCTTATTTCTGCTAGCAAATAGATACCTGTGCAAGTGCCTGTGAAGGAACATGTTTGTGGAGTGAGTTACTAGTAAAGGATAGCAGAACCACAGCACATGAAAATTACCTTAACAGGTAGCATTCATAAACATGTCTCAGAAGTGTCTTCCAGGAGTTTAAGACTGAGGATGTCAGTGTGATCAAGTCATTCCTGGAAGTTTATTAAATGTGACTGCTCTGGTTTTGTTAATGCAATGAAAAGAAAATCCATCAATATTAGGGAACATACCAGAAAGTATCTGATTTATCATGAGTGTGTTTCACATAGCTTTATTAAACATGTCTTTTGCTGAAGTATCATTATACTGAATTTCTTGATCTTGAAAGAGCAAAGCATTTGGCTCAGGGTTCAATCAAGTGCTGCTGGCATTCCTGGAGGGACAACTTTAATCTCCTTCATTGTCCACTTATTCTCATGGTAAATCCAGCACCGAGGACAGAGACTTAAAACAGCTTATTCCTTTAATAAGAAATACATATCCATATCACAATAAAAAGCACAATTTAAAATAGAACAACAATAACAAAGTATGAATGAATGCCAATTACCATATAACTGTGAGGGAACCACTGATATATAGCTATGGCTGAATTGCTGGGAATTACACTGAAAGCAGAGTAGTAATCAACATGAGAAGGAAGCCTGATACCTTGGACTAGATAGGAAAAATAGTTCTGGTTGATTAACTTTCAGTTTGCTGGGGTCAGGTAGAATTCTGAAATTGTGTTTTTTGGAGACTGTGTCAGGGAATGTGCTTCTGGTCAGTGAAAGGACAGATAAAAACTACATGGTGTCTGCTGGACCCCAGAGCATTTGATGGCACATATGTATGCATAAGCCTATTTATACAAACACCACCATCAGTTATTTGGTCAAAAGCTTTCCCCTCTGTGCCACACAATCTCACATAGCGAGGCTATTGCATGAAACACGGTAATATCAATAACAAAGGTTATTTCACAAAGTTTATTTCGGAATCAGATTACAAACATTGTGATACATCCTGCAGGTTGTCACTGATGTGACACTGTCCCAGTGCAGGATGGCAGCAGATCAGGGGACCTTGGAGGTCAGCTTTCCCTTCAGAAGAAACCATTGCAGCACGCTCCAGGTGTAACAAGGTTGCTCTGCCTACACAGCTCAGGGATATGTGATCATGGGACATACATGGAATCACGGAATCACATAATCACAGAAAGACAGATTATTCTGTGTTGGAATGGACCTACAAGGATCATCAAGTCCAACTCCTGGTCCTGCATGGGACACCCACAAGACTCACACCATGTGCCTGAGAGCAGTGTCCAAACCTTCTTGTAGTCTGTTAGGCTTGCTGCTGTGACCACTTCCCTGGGGAGCCTGTTCTAGGGCCTAACCACCCTCTGGGTGAAGAACCTGTTTCTAATATCCAACCCTGAACCTCCCTGACACAACTTCAAGCCATTCCCTCGGGTCCTGTCCCTTTCACCATGGAGAAGAGATCAGCGCCTGATCACACATGGACATTTCCCAGGGGAGCCTCACACCAGCACCTACCCCAGATAGCAGAGCAGATCCGGTTAATATATATTAATAAACTCTAAATAATCTGCTTTGCAACAGCACCTGGCACGACGGCCTAGCGGACGGTCGTTACACCATATATGTTCCATTTTCCGTACAGTATTTCCGTAGGGCTGGCCACACGTGCAGGCTCTGCCGGGACACGGCTCCCCTCCCGCAGGGCGCGGTTGTCCCGGGGCTGCTATCCCGGGGCGGCACCAGGCCCTGGCGCGGGCACGCGCCGCTCCCGCGCCTCCCCGAG
>VZTN01023439.1:33423-48048 GCA_013400515.1 Erpornis zantholeuca
GCCACGGCCGCGGTTGTGTCCGTGCGCACCCGCCGCCCCTCCGGCTTCCTGTGTTTCCTCCTGCCGGCTGCCACGTAACAGAGCTCTGCCGTAGCACATGCGCTCGTCAGCGTTCGTAATGCTGCTCCCTGCGTGCTGCCTGTGGCTTGGTTGCTTCCCCTGTCACACGGCGTGGCAGTAAAGCCCCAGCCCTAGGCAGATTACGTGTACAAAGATAATCAGAATGTTTTAGGACTTGAAAAGACAAGCACTGAAAACTTAAGGAATTACAGAGGTGAAAGCTCTGAGTAACAGCAGCCCTCAGTCTATAGTTCTTTAAAAAACTTTTTTTCAGATTGTTTTCCTCCATACTGAGTCAAAGGCAGGGTTTGAATATCATATCTTTAATAAGGCACTGGACTGTATTTTTAAAAACTAAGAGGTACTCTGAGGAGACAGACTTACAGAATGGATATGCAAGTTTGGGACTAAATGAGGAACGCACAAGTGGTTTGTAGCAGCAGAGGAGGCACAAGGAAATCTGAGGGGTTTAGGTTCCAGTCTAGATACTCTTATAGCCACAGATATTTTTGTTCCCTCTGATCAAGCTTGTTGCCCCATTGCCACCGGTCTTATCTCTGTCTGCACTTAGATTCCTCCTTCTCCTTGTTTGTATTTCAAATAATTTACAGTCTCAGACTAGGTTCATACCAACCTCTTCCTCCCTCCTTCCTTTACTCCTCCTTACCTTCCTACTGCCAGGGCTCCTTTGTTTTTGCCTTCTCCCAAGTTTGGTGCTCTTTTTTAAAGTTCTGTTCATACTCAAGCCTACCACCTCCATCTTCTCCTTGCCCCACTGTAATCCTGTGCAGTGATAGTGTGCTATAGCCGTGTCCTTCTCTTCCTGCTCTAGTTCTTTGGCTTCCCCCAGTTCACAGCTGATGTTTCCTGAAGATCCTAGTTTTCTCTCTGAACTCCCCACCCTTTCTGAGTTTCCTCACTGTCCAGACAACAGAAAGAAGGACAAAGGTGTGAAATGTCTTCTTTAATTTGTAAGAACATCAGGTGAAGTAAACAGCTAATGCCAGTGGGGATGAGCTGAACTGTCTGAGAGGGACAATGGTTTTAATTAATGATACTTTTATAAACAATGACTTTGGAGAAGAAGTAAAAGCTGAAGTGTGTTGCTGAAGCATGAGTGCATGGTACCTGTTGAGAGCAGATCAGTGAGAAGGAGCAAGATGGCCTGGCCTTGCTCCATAACTCCTGTACCGTTGCGATGGTGAACCAACAACCCACCAGACCACAGCACATCATTTTAATGCATGAATAAAACATTGAAACTGCAGCTAGAAGAGTAAGCTTTATAGTAAAATAAATTGTGATTTTAACTGTTTGTTTCAGCCAAATGCAGTTTGATTATGTATGTGTCAAACCCTCTTTCAAATACTTTATTGTAGGCTTTCAATCAACAGTTTACCTGCTTCAGCCAAGACTGTGCACCTTGGCGTAGAACTGTAATCTTTGACATATGCATTGATTCTTTAATGTATTGCTTTCTTAAAAGCTCTCCAAAAGTTAGTGAATTCATGTTAATGTAGAGGTTTTTTCTTTATTTTTCAATCTGAGGAAGGTATCAAGTAGTTAACTAGTGTTGTCCATAAAACTTGTAATTAAAGACTCTTCAGAATCCATATAGGAGAATAGTGAAGACCCTGAATAAGCTACACTTAGCCACCTCTTTCTTTATGCCTTACTTTGTTGCAGAATAGAATATTTCAGTTGGAAGAGACCTACAACCATCATCTATTCCAACTGCCTGACCTTTTCAGGGCTGAGCAAAAGTTAAAGCAAGTTATTAAAGCCATCATCCAAATGCCTCTTGAACACAGACAGGATTGGGGCCACCAATCTGGGAAACCACTTCTGGTGTTTGACCACCTGGTCATTATAAAATGCTTCCTAATGTCCAATATAAGCCTCCCCTGGCACAGCTTTGAAACATTCCCAGATATCAGAGGGAAAAGATTGACACTTTCTTCTTCATGTCCTCTCCTTAGGAAAGTGTAGAGCAGTGAGATTGCCCCACAGCTCTCTTTTCTCCAAACTAGAGAAGCCCAAAGTCCTTAGTGCACATTCTCCATCTGACATGCAAATATGGAAATAGTGAAATAATTGAGTCTACACAGAGAGCTACTAATTTCAACAGTATATTCTGGGTGGGTTTGCATAGTGTCTTGCAGGTAGAGCTGTGCTGGTGCTGCTTGTGCTCCAAGCTCCAGAAGCAGCAGCCAGTTGCTCACAGCTGCAACACAGCTGGACTGTGGGACTGGGCAGGCACTCAGCTGTAGGATCAGAGATCTCTCTAGCCCATCCCACAGAGGTTTTGTATGTGTTTGAGGAGTTTGCTGAATGGTATTAAGCAATGTAACTATCATATGTTGTATGTTCTCTTTCTCCTTTTTGCCCCTGAAGGACTATTAATTTTGCTGTGGGATCTGAGGACTGTGGAGACTTTTTTGGGGTTTGACTTCTTCGTATGCAATCTCTAAGTGATGTTTAAGAGGGAAGATTGAAGGTGCTTAGTGTTTGGAGAAGAAGCTGACAAAATTGTAACAAGTAATCCTATGCAGCTTCTGTATTTACGGTAAAGGTTCATTGCACTTGGAAGATAAAGTTATAAATTCCTGTTTTACATTCTCAAACTTAACAGGATTTTTTTTAGGTGGATTAAACAAGGCACAGAGAATGTATAATATAAGAGTTTTGACTTGAATCAATATTGGGTGAGGTAGCTGGTTTAGAGATGTGTTGGCGTTTTGTGTTAATCACAAGAAATATTTCAACATTCTGTATTGTGGTTTTTTAAACTGGCTGTTTTATGCTCAGGTATATTGTGTGGCTGCAGACTTGGGGGAGCTGATGAAGGTTTTTGTATTTGAGACTAAGTTGTTAACCCAAGGATGTTACAAGGTCGTCTATAACCATGGTAATGTTAGTTGCAGAAACTTGTGTTGTTGGTGATGTTATTGAACTGTGATAAAACTATTCCATTCATATAAATTGAAGATGAATGTTATGCCTCTGAACTGTTAAAAGGATTTTCTTTGCCCTGGCATTGACCCATCACTGTTTATTTGGTTTGGGGTTTTTTTGGTCTGTCAGCTGCATTGTACAACCATTGGGTTGTCTGATATGTAATGTGACTTATGCTTTTTTTCTGGTGAATATTTTTGGCACCTCTCCATCTCTTCACCAGTTGCATATTGACTACGACCAGGTAAGAAATGATTGTTGGGAGATTTTCTACAAGAAAGCTACAGTAACAGTGACAGACTTTCCATTACTTGCAATTTATAAAAGAATTCATTATGTGTATGTTAGTACTTTTTAGTGAATGCAAGCAAAACATTTTCTTTCTCAGACTTTACAGTGACATGGCTATTTAAAATGCAGTATACAGGGATATTAAAGTTTGCATTTCTTCATACTTTTACTTAAGCTTATGTAGCTGTAGCAGTTTGATCGTGACTGGATGCCAGGTGCCCACCAGTTATTCTGTTATTGCCGTCCTTGTCTGGGTAGGGGAGAGAATATAGAGGGAAAGGCTCATAGGTCTGGATAAGGACAGGGAGATATCTCTCAGCAACTGGGCCATGGGCAAAACCTACTTGAACTGGGGAAAATTAGTTTAATTTATTACCAATCAAATCACAGTAGGATAATGAGAAATAAACCAAAATCTTAGAAACATTTTTCCCCCACTCCTCCCATTTTCCCAGGCTGAATTTCACTCCCAGTTCTCTACGTTCTCCCCACCAGCGGCACAGGGGGACAGGGAGTGGAGGTTGTGGTCCTCACATGTTGTCTCTGCTGCTCCTTCTTCTGCAGGGGAGGACTCCTCACACTGTTTCCTTGATCCAGAGTGGGACCCTTCCATAGGAGACAGTCCTCCCTGAACTGCTCCGGTGTCAGTCCCTCGTGGGGCCCTGCCAGCAAAACTGCTCCAATGTGGGCTTCTGTCTCCACAGGTCCTGCCAGGAGACTGCATGAACTTCCCTTGGAGTCACAGCTGCCTGTGGGCATCCACCTGCTCCACTGTGGAGCCTCGATGGGCTGCAGGGGCACAGCTGCCTCACCATGGGCTGCACAGGAATCTCTGCTCTGGCACCTGAACACCTCTTGCCCCTCCTGCTGCAGTGACCTCAGTGTCTGCAGGGCTGATCCTCTCACATATTCTCACTCCTCTCTCCTGTTGCAGTTACCACTGTGCAGTAATACTTTTTCACCCCCTTCTTAACTCTGTTATCCCAGAGGTACAACCACTGTTGCTGCTGGACTTGTCCTTGGCCAAGTGGCAGGTCTGTCCTGGAGCCAGCTGGTATTAGCTCTGTTGGACATGGGGGAAGCTTCAGGCAGCTTCTCACAGAAACCCTGTAGCCCCCCACTACCAAAACCTTGCCACACAAATCCAATACATTTGTCCCTTGGTATGGTGTCAGGTTTGGGATTAAACTAAACTGCTGATGAATTTTAAGAATTAGAGCAAAAGTATTTGATTAAAAAAATGTAGTCTTGCAATAAGTGCTCAGTGACAGATATCAGTAGTTCAGAGCCCCAGTTTATGTGAGACTGGTTCACAGCTCTACAATGCCTTAAATCTGTTGTTTCGGATGTTTTAAAAAATGGTTGGTTTTGGAAAGTATTTGGGATTTGAGCTTCTGTTTTAGGACAATATTAGGAAATCTGATTCTTTAAGCCTTCCATTTTACTTTTTTATGGCAAATATGAGGAATTGGGAATATAATCTGTCAAATATACTTCTTACATATTTGAAAATATTGAAGGAACAGGAACTTTTTATGATTGCTGGCTTTTCAATATGTGTTGGAGAAATGGAATCAAGGCTTATATAGACTATTAGCAGAAATAAATATAAATAAATGGTCAAGCAGAATTTCATGGTGGATTTAATTGCAGTCATGAATAAAATCTGCTGTTTTGCTTTGGGAGATTCTCGTTAAGGTTTGCAAAAAACTAAAACATGAAGAGTTGGAGCATGGATTATTCAAAGACAATATCAGACATATCTGAAGACATACCTTTAAGAATGGAAAATTTGAATGTTAAATGTTTCTGAGTCTTTAAATGCAAAATTTCAGAATGATTAAATGTCCATGTTTGAAGCCGTTGAACACATAAGGATGCCAGATTCATGAGGCTGAAACATCTGTTATTTGTATAAGTCCTGCATATGGATTCTATAGGATGATTAACTGATTGTTAAAAAAAAAAAAAGGTACAATAGGCCAATATTCACACAAAATATATGTTCAGCTGCTCTGTTCAAATGTGTAATGAGGAGGAAAAGTCCCCACATAAAACTTGTCTCCAAAACTAGTTCTTGTGAAAACCAGGACAAATGACATTGCATATAAATTTTAAGCAGACCTTTTAATTACAAGGCCACCTGACTTTTGTAGTACATTGCTTGGCTACACATAGGGTAGTAGTGACCTTATAATTTTATTTTCTCTTCAAATTTTACATACTCTATGTAGAACAGCTTTCCACCTGTACCTGTGAAAGTCCAAATTATTTCATTGTTTGGAATGCGGCCTATGGGATAATTTAAAATAGCAGCGCTATTAGAAGAGATGGAGAGCTGGTGTTTTGTCTTTGGAGCCAGATTTGAGACATTCCTGCACATATTTGTACAGTTTGGTATTTAGACTGTTCCCCTAGGAGACAAAAAGGGTTGGAGTGTTCGGATATGGTGTTATGGCTTATTCATTGCCACTGTCACTGCATTAAATAAAGCCTAAAAATGGCACGGGGACTGCCCAAACCAGGAGCTGGTCCCCCAGACTGACTATAGGGGACCACCTTGAATAGCATGATGTAATTGTTGACATAGCACAACTAAAAGGGAGTGTTTTTAAACATATATACTTTCTGATCCCTTTCAGACTATTCGGGGTTGTTCGAAGAGGTACTAAGAGTAAAATCTAGCCACTGAATTTGTGTAATGTACACAGTGCTAATAGAGAAAGACAAGAAAAGACCCTCACTGGAAAATTTTTAGGTGTTTACAAGTAAAAAGTTTGAAAAATACTAGTAGATGAAATCTAGAGATCTAGATTTCAAACAGAGGATTTTTCGTGCTTAATATAATTCTAATATGGTAAGAAAAGGGTTGACTTGCAGACTGGGAGGTCCACAAGCTTTTCCACTGCCTACTGGTTTCAGATATATCACAACTTCAGTGATTGGCAGTTACCAATGTGCTGATGCTGGGAGTAAGACCTGTTGTAAAAGTAAAAGGCACAGAAAAATAAAAATGCCAAGTATTAAGTGTTTTATTCACTTATATATACAGTAATATACAGTAATTATTATGATGCTGGTTCTGGGTCAAGTTCAGGTTGGTGACTCCAGAATGAGTCAGATTATATATGAGCTATTCAAAAGACTGAATAATATCCAAAATAATGAAATAATCAGTTTGCTGTATTATCTTTTATGGGATGGGACATGTATTTGCCAGGTCTAATACAGAACTGAAAGGGTCTTAATCCTTAAAACTTCCATATCCAAGAGTGGTACCATTAAAGTCTGTGGCAGAACACAGGCAGAGCATCAAAGACTGCTTCTCTTGTAATTGAATAGCTGATACTTAGCAGTGCTATGAGGGAAGTGGCCAAAACCAGTTAAAATTGTGTGCTTTAATGGTTTTGGTTTTATACTCCTACTAAAAAATATAACCTGATTTAATAAGGTTATTTAATACAATTTTTGGACTCTACCGATTACATAAGAATAACTCCCATGAGAGAATATTTTAATGCAGGGGAAATATATACTGCTTGTGGTGTAGCTAATTAGAGTCTTTATTAGAAATTAATTACTGTGCCAAACTTTGGACAGTGAGTGATATTTCAGTTCACTTCTTAACTTTTAATGAGAGATAAGTTCTATTAAATTTGGCCCATTGCTGAGGTCATTAGGATTAATTCTGACTTCTCCCATGAACAGTTATGGACAGTCAGTCTTTCCATCAAAGTTCACTTATGATGCTGCATTTTGTACTCATTTGCATGCACATGGGTTTCTCTCCCCTATGCTGTGGGCAGAAAATATAATTGTACTTAAATTGTACTTTTTCAAATAGAGAGTTACACTGTACTGCTGTCTAATATCTCAGATTTATCTCTTCCCCTGAGCAAATTACAGTCAATGTTAGTTTTTTTATTATGAGCATTTATTGGTTTTTCTTCTCATTTCCTTCATCCTTGTTAGAGAAGTTTAGTCTGAGAGATGGAAGGGAAAGAAGATAATTTTAATTAGTAGATGAGAAACATGTAAAAAGCTGGTTAAGGAAATAGCAGAGTAAAGATTAAAAAAAACCAAACAGAAACTTTTGGAGAATAATGAAATGCTGACCTTGTTCAGTACGTTAAGACTAAATGCCAAATCACTAATGTTCCCCATGTGATGCTTCTGGTTTTAGCAAAAATCTCTTCAGAAACTGGGGAGGGTATTGGTTGGCCTTGGGGAAAAGTTACAAATTCTTGCATTTTGGGAAATGTCTGTGCAAATGTCTGTCATTGTTTCCCCCTGCTTTGTTTGTTTGTTTTAAAGTACATTCTCAACTCCATGGGAATTATTTTCTGAATTTAAGAGAACAGCAGGATTGAAAGTTGGCTTGGGAGACAACTTTCCTTAGTTGCCTGTTAATTTTGTTTTGACTAACTGGACCCCTTGTGGTGCTGAGGAGTCCAAAAGTATCTAACACTGCAGTTCCCATTTTGAGGATGTTGTCTTTGTCCTCACCTCACCTCCTTTCAGGCTGGTTGTGGGAGGTTCTTTCCTGGCTTGGAGCTGGAGGAATTGTTATATCCTGCTGCTGGTAACTATGAACTCTTTCCTGACTGTGGTGTTCCATTAAGCTGACACCTTTTAGAAGTTCTTGGTTTGTTATCCTGCCACAAATAAGTGTAATATTTGTGGAAGTTTGTAGAGCATATGTAAGGAAACAGAGGTTTATCATAAGTAGCCTCCTTTTCTTACACATAGTTTACATTAGCATGACCTCTGAAGGAGAGAGATAGGCTGGGACAAGGTTGTGGGCCTTGTGGTGTCTGAAAAGCTGGAGGGATACAGTGGAAATGATAGACAATAGAAAGTGAGCAGGCATAGCTGGAAGAAAATGGAATTATGTCAGTTGGAGAAGAGAAAGTTTAGCATTAGAGTTAGAAGTAAGAGTAAAGATAAAAAATAAAAATAATTAATATCAGGAAATAGTATGAGGTTATGATATAGTTCATTTAAATAAGAAAGAAAGGAAGGGAAATGGAAGAAGGGATAACAAAGCTGGAACTTAATATTTTCAGGTTAGTGAACTTAATTGATGCATTTATGCTTTTTGCTTGTTCTCTGAGTTCTTTATCAAAGATTTTGGAGCAAGAACAGCTCATTATTTGAGTACTTTGATACACTGCCATTGCTACAAGCTTTGGGCTCTATATTTATGTATTTTGAAATACAATCTCTTGTTTGGGACAGAAATGAACATAAAAATAAGCAGACTCAAAAGAATATCAGTGTAGTTTGTTAAGAGATGTAACTGCTGGGGTTTATTTTTCCAGGTATTAATAGTGAGGCCAAAATAAAGCTAATTTCCCTGGAAGTTGGTAACTTTAAGGTGTCTGATTATTCTCCTCCTCTGCGTTTTTGAAAATAGAACAAGTTTGGTGGATAGCAGCCCAGAGAAAGTCTTAGGTGTGACTCTTCCCAGCATCCGGCAGTTCTGTTTCTATGTGCATGCTGTATTCTGCTTCTTTGGTTAGGTAGAGAGGAATGTTCTTGGACATTGGAAAAATAACTTGTTTTGTTATCTTCTGCTAAATCAAGACTGGGCTAGGGAGTTTTCTCCTCTCTGACAGTTATCAAACAGAATTTCTCAGTCATCACACATGTTAATTGGTTTGAACTCTGAAATGTATTGAAATATTAATAAAATTAGATGCTGTTATTCAGGGTGCAAATTATGCTTCACAAAAAGAAAGTTTAATTCTATTCTCAGGGAACAGCTATTTTGGAACATAAAGATTTTGCAACTTCTCACAAAAGTTGCAACTTCTCACATATCACTGCTTTCAATGGGTAGTACAAAAAATTGTGGTTTTGCTAATTGAGACTCATTTTGGTCACCAGGTGTAGTTATTGCTGTAATGCTGAGCTGATAGCTTGTGATTTTTTCATAATGAGTCAATTAAGTTTTTCCTGTTTCACCATAGACAAAAGGATACAATTTTTCAGTGGAAGGTTATGTATTTATATGCTCTGTCTTTGAAACTTCAGTCCACTATACTTGAAAATATTTTTCAGACTGGCAGATATTAAAACCTGGCATAATAGCTTCAGCAGTGAGAACAATTAAAGGGTGAAAATGGAGGTATGAATCACTTCCAGCAATTTGAGGAAAATGCTCCTTAGTGTTGAAAATATTACACTGTGGTATAATTGCGTAGAATGTTAAATGACGGATACTTTCCTGAAAATGTGAGTTTCCTGACTTCAGGGTGGCGTGTCAAAACTTTCTGTCTGGCAAAAAATTACATTTTATAGTGATCAGGTGTTTGTTCTTGTTTTTTACCCTTTTATTCTGACTCTGCCTTCCCTTTTGATGGAGGCTGGTGAGACCTGTAGAAATGTCAATGACCTGTTGATGCATGTGCTGCATCAACTTAAATTTGCATTTATTCCATTCCTGTAGGTATTGTCCAGCATTTGAAAAACAAAACAAAAACCAGATACAATTAAATGTAATCCAGGTTGAAAATAAGAGAAGGGGTCTTGGTTTTACTCCTAAATTTATTTGACCTCTAATATGAAGTATTAATCTAATATTCTAACTAGAATTTTAATATGGTCATTCAGTGAATTTTTTATTTTTCTTACGGTAAAAAAACCTAAGGCCTCCAATGCTTAGTTCAGATGAAAATAAAATATTACTGTATTTAGAAGACCAGAAATAATCTTGCTGCAGAACTTGTGGGAATTCCTGGAATGAAATACATACCTGAGGTGTGTCAGGGGTAAGAGGAGGTGAGAAGGGAGCATCAGATTGTACGGGTCCATCATGAGCATGCTGGGGGCTCCTCACTAGCTCTGTGGCCGCAGCATGTCTGTGAGTGCAGAGTAGCCAAAGTCATCACCCTCCAGAAAAGGGGAGAGTTGATTAAAAGGGTAGGAAAACAGAGGAGTTTCTCAGTAATGGGTTGAAACCAAGATGTGTGGTATTCTGGGGAGGAAAAGAGATTCTTACAGTTCTGAATTGTTATGAAAGTGTTGTGTCATCTGCTAGTTTTCAGACTGACGTATAAAATCCAGATGTAATTGCATGTTGGATGTTTTTTCCTTTACTATTTTCAGGTGATTTGTATGTTTTTAAAAACGAATTTGAATTCCCAGGACTTTTGAGATTTCTCTCTCTTAAAAATTTCTAGTCTTCCTTTGAGGGTTTTTGGCTGAGCTAATGGTCTCACTTTTCCCCTATTTCCAATTCAACTTTTTTTTTTTTTTTTNCTCTAGTTCTTTCCTGGAAAAGAAGGAAAACATGGTGTGAGCTATAGGAGAACATACTGCTTACTCTTAGGACACTTTATGTGTAACATACGGCATGTTAGACATTGTATCTGCCTTTTTTATGACTAGTTCACTTATATTAAACACTGATAGCAAGCTGGTGTGAAAGACAAACATGTAGTGGTGATGAAAACCATTTAATGATTAGTAGAGAAACATATTTTTCAAAAATAAAAACCATGTCTAAAGGCTCTAATGGTGACTGCTCGAAACACTGCCATGTTGTGGTATTTGCAGTGCTGTATGGTCCTGTACAGTAGATATTGTTTAAAATTGCTTGGGAACTGGAGCTTGCAATTGTGAGCTTGGAATGTCCTGCAGATAATTAAGTTGTGGTCAGGCCTTACAAAAATAAAAAGTTCTCGAACTATGATTTTATAAACATGCTACAATAACATTTCTTTATATTTAACAGTTTCTTATAGAAAGCTGATACTCTCACAAGGCACTGACTAAAGGTAAAACATCAAGAAAGGAAAAATATTAAATTAAAACTTCACTTAGTATGTTGACAGTTGGCTTGTAATATTAAACAGATGTGTGTGTTCTTGGGATATTCTTCTTTCAGAACCTTGTTGCATACTAGTTTTCAAGTGACAGCTACAAATTTTTGATTAATTTAAAATTCTGCTTTCTTTAGTTGTCTTTGTTATATGTTATTTTCTTTGGGTCTATTCAGCTGGACAATGTGATACCAGCTGTAGTTTCTGCTGTGATATTCATGGGAAAGCATTCCTTTGTGTAGGCTTAAATTGAGGCATTCCCCATTCAACTATATAGAAAAGTTATTAGATATATGCAAAGATTCCTGGACGTGATATTACCTTTGCATGTGTAAGCATGGCATTTGTTGGTTCTGGTTGTGGGTGTGGTAGGGCATAATGGGGTCTTTTTGGCTCCTAGTAAATATTGCACACAGAAGCCAGTACCAAAATAATGGAACTTAAGTTTTTATAAATTGTAAGTTTGATGAAACATAGAGGAAATTATCAATTAAAGGAAAAGTGTATAGCACTATTAAAATGAGAAAATGTTGTGTCCAGTTCTGATGTCAACCTTTTTCAGAAGGTAGTGGTGGGATGTTGCTTTGTTGGGTTTTATTGTTTGGTTTTTTTTTTTTTAATAGAAAGAGCTACAAAAATGATCTAAAGTCTGAAAAATATACCCTGTAGTGAGAAATCCTTTAACCTTATTTTGTTACAACACATGATCACAAGAAAAAAACTCTCTGGTTTCTTCATGGATCCTACGAAGAAGCAAAATAAGATGCAGTGCTGCAAGTAGTATGCATTATTTTAGACGTGATTCAGCTGATCCTTGATTTGGTAGAGTCTTCATCAGTTGAAATCTCTTAAGTCAAGTGCATGTATTTCAAAATACATACAGTCCTCAACAAGTGATTCAGCAGTTAATGCGTAGAAATGGCTCTGGAATTCCTTTGTACATACAGGACACTGCTTCATACCAAAGCAAGGAATTGCATACTGGTTTTCCAGATCCCAGACTACTGCTCCAATGATCTATGACTCTGATCAGTCTGACCTTGGACTGTGCAAATGTATGAATGTTCTCTCTTCATTTTTAATAATAAATGAACTTATAGGGAACAAATAATGCTAAAGTATTTCTAAAATAAAATAGCTGTATTAGACTTCACAGGGTGCTTAATCTACCACAGAAGCTTGTTGCTATGAAGTAAACAACCACTTTTTTCTTTGTGAGATTTCTTGGTCACAGATTTCAGGGTCTGAAGGATGTACAAAGATGGTTAAATTATACATTTTTTTAAATTTTATTTTTTTAGGACCAAAAAAATAATTAACCAATATGAGGTGATTGTTGATTAAATAGTGCTGTGTTGCTGTAGTCTGCATACTGACTCAGTTTAATATACATGAATTGGATATCTTTGGGTTTTTTTTTAAGATTGTGTAAAGACACAATGATACAACATAATGTGAGCAAGACTAGTTTGTAAGAATCCACTTTATTTTTCTTGGCAATGTTGGTTTTGGTTCCTAAAATTTTTAGCTTAGTGTGGAATCCATTAAAGTATAGATGGGAAATGCTTATGAGAGCTCAGATTCTTTTTTTTATGAGTTTGAATATCATGTAAAGGACTGTACAGAAAATACTTATTACATATAGTGAAAATATGAAGGAGAAGAAAAAGGAAAAAATATAAAGAGCTAATTAGTTGGTCTAAAATGTGACCTAGTGTAACTTCTTATATTGCATTTCTTTTCTGCCATGTTACAGTATACAGAATGTGTGGTGCTGTGGCCTGCCTATTTCACTGCTTGACCATTTCTTCACAATTTATTGTCTAAAATATTACAGTAGTTTGAGGAATTGTTTGTGGGTTCCCACAATACGCTTGAAGTACTTCCTGTGTTTTATTTTGTAGGGAAAATAAGGCATGTGTGTTTTTTGAAGGAAACTTTTTTTGTTGGTAATAATGAATGAGAAGAAACCTTTTCTACATAGCTTTTTAGTAAAGATTGAGACCTACTTTACTGAACTAAGCATGTGTACCTCATCCAAATTCTGTATACAAGTATTATTTCAATTATAAAGAAATGCATTTAAAAGCATCCATTAGAGAGATGTGGGGGAAGAAGATAATGCAAATATTAATGGATTTTATCTTTTGAGTAAAATTTTATGCTTGTTTCAAAGGCCACTTTTACTTGCTTGTACAAGTTGCTACTGATGCTCTTACATTTAAAAAAGAGCTACCATAATCTGCTTGCAGGCATTCTATGGATTGAACTGTTTTGAACAAACTGATTTGGATCAATCAGCTCCTAAAATGCAGCAGAAGAAGTTTCTTCTTTTGGTGAGACTTGTAAGTTGTGGTGGGAATTCCATGCAGCCTGATGATGATGGGCAGGATCTTCTGTCTGAGCAGGCATACAAATAATGAATGTGTCTTTCTGCTGGGACTTTGTGGTGGTTGGTTCTGCCTTCAGGTTTTGTCCCTTTTGTGGGGGACTTTGAAATAATACGAATAAAATATTAATCATGGAAATTACATGAGATAACATGCTTTTTCATTAGCCCACTTGGAGACAGAGGGAGATTATATTAACATAGTTCCAATTATCCTTATTACCGGTGGTTGAATACTAAGGCTCTGGCAGAACAACTCTATAGATGCCTAGATATAGATCCTACAAAGATAACTTGTTTGACTGAAACTTTTGCTAACGAGATGTTGTTGTTGATGAAACACAAATGTATGTTTTAAAAAAAAATTACTTTCCTATTGGAAATTTATAAGCAAGAGGACTGTTGTAATACAAACAAACTGAAACTCTTGAATAGTAGGTTGTTTGGAATTAAGTTTCCTACCTCTTTTAAGACTACGAGCTGAACTATTATATTGCCTTCTGATTGCCTGGTGTGTTTTCTGCTTTAAATTGCTATTGTGGTAGCTCTGAGAGTCTCTAACTGAGAGCAGAGCTAGATTCCCTTTGCAGAGCATTTGAACTATTAACTAAGCAAGACATTGAACTATGCAAGATGAAATCCTGGTTGTATTGGAAAAGGCAGCAGGGTTATGGTTGATTTAATTGAAGAAAATACAGTGCAAAAAATGCATAATAGAGTGAAAGTTTAATGCTTGCTCGTTGTTTGTTTAGCTTGAGTGAGAGTGAGGATGAAGGCTCAAATAAGAGATTACGGAAAAATAAGTCTTCTGAAGTGTTTTTTAGGATTTCTTATTAAGATTTCTCTAATAAAAAAATTTTCTTTTTTTTTTATTTCTCTTTTTTTTTTTCTGTTTTGCAAGAAATGAACTGATTTAGTTGAGACTATTCAAATATTGTTCACTTGGGTCCTAAGAGAGCATTCCCCAAATGGAAAGGCATTATTAGTAAGGACATTTCTAATTTGTGTTACTTATTTTTATTTCCAAAGATTTGCTGTATCCTAAACCAAAATAATTTGGAAAATATTTATGTGTAACAGTTGTTGGGTAAAACTAGCAATTTT
>VZTN01023442.1:14003-128751 GCA_013400515.1 Erpornis zantholeuca
TGTGAGTTATGGGCATGGAGAGGGATAGAAATGACTTTAGGAAAAAGAACCTTGGTGATCAAGGCACGTGGGTTGTAAATACTCAGGAGAAAAGCTGGACTGAAAGGCTGTGGCCCTTGACTCAAGGAACTGGAATTTTAGGTGATGTTACAGATGGAAAAGCAGATAGTTCCTTGTATTGCCCCAAAATATATCACACCACACCACTGCAACCAGGGAATGAATGAAAATGTTTAAAATTTGATCTCTGTGTTTGTGATCCTGATAATTTTCTGGATTTATTTGGCACTTTGATGGTGTCAGCATCTTTCATCATTGCTCCCTTAAGTTATCCCCTGCTCTGGGCTGCCTGCTGACCTGGCTGCCAGCAGGCACTGCAAGAACCTGCCCACATTTTTGTAGAGGCTGGCACCGATGTGCCAACCAGGGATATGTGAAACCCACGTTTGGAACTGGCACCCAACTCGTTGTTACCCCAAGTAAGTTTGAGCTTTCTGTTCCAGATTAACCCCAGGACTGGTAAATCATTTGTTTATTGGGTAGATGGACCTGGGATTTCGTGGAAGCATATTCCAACTCCTTTTCAGCAAAAGCCAGCTGGAATAGAGATGCTGTCTTGGAGGGCAAGGAGTGCTTGGTGTGGCAGTGACCCACAGTGAGAGAAGATGATGATGATGTCCAGGTTTAACAGGACTGGAGGTTCTCCTGACCAAGGGCTTCGAGACTGGATTTTCTAAGTCTTAGCCTAAGAGAATATGTAGTGATCTTTCTGGTTTACAATCCATAACCATTATATGATTTTAAGATTTTTTTTTTTTCTAGAAAGAAAACCTGTGCCATATATAGCTGAAAACTTGATCTGATTTTGGAAGCAAATGAATAGCAAAGCATTTTGTGAAAATGACAAAAGTTCTCAGGAGGTGCATAAGTAGCCACTTCAAGTGTTTTTGTTTCCAGGAAATTGTCACACAGATGAGTTAATGGAGTTAACAGAGTTAATCCATCTCAGTCACCTGTGGGAGAGTGGATTAGATAAGCAGAATTGCTCCTTCTGGCTCCCAAAAATCTTTTCCTAACGTTGTTGAGAGGAGCAGCAGAGGAGATTGTAGCAATTCTCTCCTGTGGTTTAGGGGGTGCATGAACACAAACAGATTATTGCTTCCCAGTAAGAAAGTTAAGAAAAATTCATCTCAATTTTTTCTGAATGTGAACACATGCTAAAAGCCCAGGATGTGTCCTGGTTTGATACAAGAGAAATTAGTATTAATTAAAACTATTAATTCCACTGAGCACTTGATTTCTCCTCACATACTCAGTATCTTCCTCTATTAATCCACTTTTGGTTCAGTGGGAAATCTTTCCCTTAAAAGGTTTGTGAGAAAGACTTTGGATGGTTTTGGTAGTTTGACTTCCCCAAGTATAATTCCAGAGGCAGTAACAAACGTTTTTTTTTTTTTGGGAGGAGACCAGAATTATGCCTGAACTCTGTCAGTAAAGCAGCATATTCACATTTGAAAACACTGAATCTCTCCTCAGAGTCTGTGCACTTTGGATGACTTGGCTAATGCTGAACCAGGACCTGCTTCTGCTGCCTGTCTCCAGACAGAGCCTGGAAACTCTAGCAAGGGTTCCAGTCCTAAATGTGTTCATCTAGTCTTGCCATAGCCACCCCAGCATCCAGCTGGGAAAGGAACAGATGAGGAACATTTATTTCAGTGATAAAGAAGATTTTGAGGCACTTTCTACACCTTCCCCGTGGAAAGAAATTAAAATTTCTTCCTCGGGGAGCTAAGGTGTCTTCAGCATTTCTACAAAATGCCAGATTTCGCAGGGGACCTCTGGCAGACATTTTGGAACATGCATGGGAGGACAGACAGGAAACATCACTGAAGTGTTTGTGAGTTCATTGGAGTTGCTCCTCTGGGGCAAGATTGGCCTGTGTGGTGTGCAGGGGGTACAGGGGTCCCCAGAGTGGGGCAATAGCTCCAGGTTGACTCAATGGTAAGAGCATCAAAGATTCTGTCACAGCAGTTCTGGTCTGACCAGAGATGCAGAGAGTTTGCTTTGGAATGAGTGGAGGATGTGATCATTTTCTGCCTGATACCAGCTGGGAATTAAACCAGTTCAGGATTTCTACTGCAGCTTAGTTGGAGGGAAAAAACGAAAAGGGCACAGGTCTCAGTCTGATGTTGGAACAGAGTTCTACTGCTCTCACCCTGAAATCAGCCTCCCCTTGGCTGTCTCTGTATACTGAGATATTCCAACAGTTCCTGTTCTTCCACCTGGAAGACATCCTTCAGTAAAAGTAAAACTAGGCAGCATGGAGTATCATTATCATGTCAGAATATCATTATTTGCTTCTCACTCTTTCCTGTAAATAGAGGTCATAAATAAATGTGCAGCACCTCCAGCACATGCACCAGCTCCCTGAGACAGAATAACAGCTCCCAGTGCTGTGGTTAGAGTAGATGGTATTTACCAAAACCCTTCCCAGCAGTGTGCAAATACAGAGGAACTTACAGGAACTGAGCTGCAGCACCAGAACAGAGGCAGCCACTCTGAGTAAGAACAGGAAACAAATATTTTGCAAAACTGCTGAAGCTTCCTGTGGAAAACAGGCTTTGTTGTTTTATGTGCTCAAGATCAAACGATTGTACAGATTGAAAGGGAGAAAAACAACCTAATCTGGAGAGATGTGGATACTTATCTCTTCAGAAAGCACAGGACTCATTATGAGAAAGAAGTAGAGCAGCTCAATAAATTCCTTCTCTTCTCTTCTCTTCTCTTCTCTTCTCTTCTCTTCTCTTCTCTTCTCTTCTCTTCTCTTCTCTTCTCTTCTCTTCTCTTCTCTTCTCTTCTCTTCTCTTCTCTTCTCTTCTCTTCTCTTCTCTTCTCTTCTCTTCTCTTCTCATTTCCCTGTACCCATGGCAGTGATCTACCCTAGCTCATCTGTATTTTATACAGGGATCTATCAGCAAGATTTTTACCAGCTCCTGCCTTCCTCTCTTTAACAAACAATCACTGAAATCTGTTTCCAAAACCAGGAGTGTGGGAGGTGGGGAGTGGGGTTAAGAGAGTCCCAATGTACCTTGGGCTGTATTTCTGCATCGTTTGCAAAGACTCTCATCAGGTTCTTCAAAGCCAGGACAGAGCTAGAGCAGATGAATTACAATTCAGGAGATGGGCCAGAGAATGAACCCTTGGGCTTTGTGGGTTAGTTTTTTTTCTGAGATCATACTAATAGAGAAGTATGGCTATTTCTCTAAGGTGGCAACAGCTGAGAATGGAACAGATTAAGAACATTTATTTCAGTGATAAAGAAGATTTTGAGGCACTTTCTAGACTTTCCCCATTGGAGGAAATTATAATTTCTTCACCTGGGAGCTAAGTTGTCTTCGGGATTTCTACAATATTTATCAGTGAGGTGTGTGAACAGGGAGAAGGCAAAAATTAATCTAAACTCTCAATCCTACACAATAACACTTCATCAGTTTATAAATGTGAACTGAAGCTCTCACTGAAATCTGTGAAGGCCAATGGAAAATGCATTCTCAGGGCTGCTGAGAGCCCCAAAGCTGCACTGTGGTTCATATTTCATCCAGTCATCATGAGAGCACTGCAGTGTCTGGAACATTTTACTCTTAGCCATGAACAAAGGTTTGGGAAGGCACCTTCTCAGAGAATCAGATGAAATGTATGTTTAGAGTACAAGTTTATAAAGCTAAATATGCAAAAAAAGGGTTTAACCACAGGTTGTTTTGATATGTGTGGAAAATCCCAGTCTGACTGACTTGCTAGCAGAGTTTGAAGAAAAAACCAATAATGAACCCCAGGTGTCTTATATCTGTAGCCTTTATTGCCTCAAACCCCTCCCTGGAAGGGTAAAATTTTGTAAAAAAAGTTGGTACAAGTGGTGGAACATGATGAAACATTTGTTTGCTTCCCCTTACTTCCCCTGAACGCAGCCCTGTGTTCCTACTTCGCAGTGCCTTGAGCTTCTGCTGTAGGAGCACCATCAGCAGACTGGTGGGAAATGTGGACACCCCTCAGATTCAGGGGTTTTTCCACTGCCCCTCAGGACACAGGGAGGAGGTGAGATTCTGCCTTTGGTGGATTTGACTGAACATTGGCAGAAAAATCAGAATGGCTCTGGGCTGTCTCAAGAATCACAAAAGTTGGGAGGGACCTTAAAGATTCTGTTCCAACCAAGGGACACCTTGTGCTGGGCCAGGCTGCTCAGGTGCTCTCTCCACGTGTTACACACGTCCCTGGGTGCATCCAGGCCAGGCTGCAGGGCAGAGAGGAATTGCCAGGTGAGATATGCTGAGATATCCAGGGTGTGGATGTCCACAAGGCTTCTCAGATGCTCCAGGAATTCTGCCTGGCCACTCTGTGTCTCCCACACAACAGAAGTCAAAACAAGTATCTTCTGCATCATCTGCTGTAGATGCTTTGGTTCTCTAAAGGTGTCCTAGCACAAGATCCCAAGGATCAGGCAACTTCCCACTGGAATAGTGGATGAACCTGTGTTTCCAAGTGCCTGTATGTTAATGCTCAAGGAGCTATGAATGTGTAGTCTCACCTAATGATTTGTCTTCTCTCCATTTGCAGAAGTCAATCCATCTCCCTCAGTCTACAGGCTGACCTCTAAAGATGACCAGGATTTGGAAATGTGCCTTATCACAGATTACTCCCCTGAAAAGCTCACTCTCAGCTCGGCTGAGCAGCACACCTCTGCAGTGGTGGGGGTGGCCAACGCCCAGAACCATGAGGAGCCAAGCTACCTGAGCACCTACTGGGCCAGGAGGGACGAGATGCAGTGTGGGGCCAGCCACGAGGGCTTTGGAGCCCTGCAGGGCGAGGATCCCGAGAGTGGTAATGGCATTGCTGGGGCTGTGGGCAGGGCTGCAGGCACTCTGGGCTCTGTTGGGGTGAGCAGGACTGGGCTGCAGCTCCCAACCCTGCAACCTGTGCTCTGCTGTGGTCCCACAAGACTTTGTTGCTGTCACCCTGATTTTTCAGCCTTCTGATGTTTGTGTGTTTTATGATAGAGTTTCTCACGCATTTTATGTAAACAAAGCAATGTTTCTCTAACTGTTCCTTTTGTTTTTCATTCTTCTCCTTGAGGAATTGATGGACTTCTAGTTTGACCAGTGTGGCTGGAGAGGAGGCAACCTCATCCTCCAGTCCATGGTCACTGTCAGGAATCTATACATATCAAAGAAAAATTAAACTGTGTGCCTTTTTCTGCTCGAGAAATTCGCTCTGTGTGTTATTCATCTCGTGTCCTATATTGACATCTTGCCTCTGTTTTTTCTCTCCTTCCTCCTTGGTGCAAACAAGATTAAGGGTCAGTAGACTGCTACAGGCATAGAGAGGCATACAGGCAAGAGACCTTAAAAAGACACTGAGGGGGATAGAAAGCTTGAAATTCTTTTGTCCAATGGGACACTGAAGTTTAGTTAGATCATATTTTATGCTCGCCCTGAAAAAAGGAGAAAAGAGTGTTTATGGGAGGGTTTGTTGCCCAGAAACTCTAATTTAGTCCTTCTAAGCAGAGTTATCTTTACAGACCTCTGAAGAAGAATATTTTTGTTGCTAATCAAATTTATTGTTACTCTCTGCAGGTGCCAGTGCTGTCTGTGTCACAGGGATGTCCCTACACTTCAGGACAGGTGTGTAACACAGCATTTTTGGAGAAAAGTTTGGCCTGACAGAAGTAAATGTCCTCCCAAGATTTTGCCGATTTCCCCTGCTTGCAGAATTCTTTGCAAAGCAAAAAGTCAGACTGGAAATTTCCAAAAGGGGTCCCACAGGCTTTAAACACCAAAGCTAAAAGTCATGGTGTCAGTGCAGCCTTCCAGATCCAAGCTGATCATTTTATGCAGCCAGGGCAGCCAGTGCCCACATGCTCCTGCTCTGACTCACCCCAGAGTGACTCCAGGTACTGCTGTGAGTCAGCCCTGCCACATTTCACACTTCAGAAGAGCTGGGTTATTTTGGGGTGCACAAACAGCTAATGAGGTGATAGATAAGCAGGTGGTTTCTGTGGCTGTGTTCAGGGTTCAGCAGAGCTGGGGTGCATCTGAGCAGGCTCTGCCCCAGCTCGTGGCTGGGGAGGGTCAGGGCAGTGCTGCAGCCCAAGGATCTGCTGCTGGTGCCACTTCAAAGAGCAGAGCCTGTCCTGCCCTGCTCACAGAGCAGCTGTGCTCTTGCAGATCTTTCCAAAACACCATTTCAGGAAAACACTCAGCACTGAACACTGATGTGATCAGATCAGAGCTGAAAGGCTTTCAATGGTAAACATACAGAGTTTTTGCTGACAGCTCCCTACTGCTCCAGGATAGATCCATGGATTTTCAAATGCAAATGGCTTTGTAACTTTAGATTAATATAAAATTCAACTTCAATTGTGTTCTATGAGTAAAATCAAAATTGCTTTACCCCTGCCCATCCTTAAAAAACTTTAGAGAGAGGAAGGAGGGATGCCTCCAGCATCCTGGATTCACAATGAGCAGTAATTAAAACCAGCTGGCAGTCTGGCATATTGGATAATAAAGTGGTTATTGAATGGAAGAAATTAAAGTCTCTCAGTCCTGCTCCCTATCTCATTTCCTGTCCTACCAGCTGCCTCCACCACAATGGAGCACCTTCATTAAGAAGCTTTTAAGTCTGCCTGGAACACGAGGATGTCTCAGTGCTCTTGTGACTCTCATATTCTGTTTTTTCCAGATCAACACTTGAACACACTGTCTTTATCTCAGCTGGGCCTCAAAGTAGTTTTAATGAAAGGAATCATTTTTAATGTGCTGATGACGATGCTTTTGTGGAAGAAAAAAAAAGTGAGTATGCTCAGGGGGGTCTGAAAACATCTGTCAGAAAACATCTGGATTGGTTCTTCAGCTATGAATGCTCCTTCTCTCTGGAAGAGCTGCTTATGCAGTCTATCCATACTTCTTTGGTCTACCAACACTAAAACCCCTCCATTCCTCTGGCCATACCATTTTCAGCCATGCCTCAAGTGCTCTTCCTTGTCCATATGCAATTTTTTTTTTCTCCCAAGACATTTCTCACTTCTATTTCTACACCCATCCCTTCCCTTGCCTGATTTAGATTCAGATTTATCCCCTCATCTGTCTCCAGATGGGAAAGTTTGATGGTTATTGACTTTAATGTAAGTCCCAATATATTTGTTTTTGCCCAGTGTCTCTTTCTTCTCTTTCTCCTGCCTGGACACTTCAGCTCTACCATTCTGCAGCTGTGACTGTAACCAAAATAATGATTTAACATCCCTTTGTTTTTGTTACAGGACTGAAGTAACCAGGTGGTGCCAAAAACTCTGCTCTGAGAGATCATCGTGAGCAAGAGGGAGCACAGAGATTCCTTGTGCAAGGGACATCTCCTGCTGTTCTTGCACACACCAGCCATTGTATTCCAAGTTGCTTTATTTGCATTGCTATAAAAGTACTCAAAACTAAACATTTCCAGCATTCTGCCCTCCAGGCCCTGGGCCATTCACCATTCAGCACCACTTTTGCATGAAGCAGACTTTGCTATAATTACACATTGCTGTTACTTGCATTAAAATGACAACTCCAGCCTGGAGCAGTGCTCTTTGTTAAAAACTGCAAGCTAAATATCACCTGAATGGGAATTTTTCCTATTTTGGTAGCTTTAGGGTATTTATGTCTCCTAGGGTTCACCCCCCAGACACCTTTTCAGGTGTAAAAATGAAACACTTTGAAAAGCAAAGGGAGACTTACTCAGGATGCACTGTCCTGCCACCCTTGATCAGAGCAAAGGATATGCTTCAGGTCTCCCAGAAGTCCCAAATTCAGTGAAATTGTCACCTCATTATCACAGAAAAAATAATAATATTTATTGTTTTAAGTCTATCTAACCTCAACATCATCTTAATTTGCACCAGTTTAAGATTTGGCTACGTGTTCAGTAAAAACACAAACCACTTTTGTTCTTTTTGTTTACTTCTAACAACTTGAGATTTCCCAAGTTCTTTTTATAACAATTGTATAAAAATATACTGAAATATTTACCTGTCCATGCATGCCCACCTTGGAACAGTGCTTGCCTGGGACATCTGCATGCTGCTAATTCATTAATTGTCCTGGCACCCACAATGTCTTGCCATTTCTTTAGGCCTTTGGCTCTTATCAAACAATTCTTACAAAAAATGAAAAACTTGTTTGTCTTTTGTATTTTTGCTCTGATGTTTTCACTTTTCAACCTATTGTAAGTAAGGGGTGTCTTTCTTTTAATTAATAGCCTAGATTCATTGCAACAGAATATATATAAAGTGTATGCTGAGAAATAAAGTTGGAAGATTTTCTTCTCTCTCTGACTGGAGTCGTGTTGTGTTTCTGCCTGCTCACGAAGCACCACAGGGACAGAGGGGACTAGTCACAAGTCCAGGTCCCTAAGGGCAGATTGCTGCTGCTGTGGGGGACACAGGAGCCTGAGGTGTCCTGTCCCCATGTCCCCCACTCCTGAATGCACTGCAGCACAAGGCACCTGCTTTGCAGAAATGACACCACTGGGTCCTCTTTGCCTCCAGGTTCTGTCTGTCCCTGGAAGGGAAATGTTCTCCTTTTGTGACATCAATTTCTCCAACATCTTCTGAAGCCCCAAAGGTTCCTCTGTGGGGGAGGAAGGAGAATTATGCTCTGACAGGAACACACCTGCCCTGCAGATCCTGAGCCTTGCCTGTACCTCACACCAGTGCCCAAAATGAGTGGCACATGAGGAAAAGCCTCACTGGGCCTTTGGGGGTGATTGTCCCTCACCCAGCTGGACTCACGAGGAGCTGGTTTCAGAAAGGGTCATGATACAAACACTTTTAGCCAAGAGCCCTGGTGCTTCATGTGGGAGGACCATGCCAGGATCTGACCCCACACTGCTGAGCAGCAGCACCACAAAGCCTCCCTGGTGTCCTGCCTTGGTCCTGCACCTGAGCACTGAGCAGGTGAGCTGTGACAGGGGGACACAGCTACTGACCCCTCCTGCCAAGGAACAGCTTTAAACTTTCCGTGTCTATTCCCTGATTATTTTACACTACAAATGTTCAGGGACTTGTTCTCATCTCTCCCATGACACATATCTCTCTCTCACATTCTCATATCTCTCCAGCTGTAGGAGGCTCATGGCTCCTTAAGAGCTGGATTCCTGGCAGCTCTTGGCACCTGCATTCCACTCAGGATGAAATCTGCCATGTCACTGGGAAACAGTGGAAAACTGAAGAAGCTGCCTAAACCATATTTGAATTACAAAGCAAGTCATTGCATTTCATGTATTTCCAACTGATTAACCTCATTCCAGAAACTTTCAGGGATGTGGATGAAAACTTTCCATACTCATTTACCTTTAGCATCACTTTTTAAAATTAATATCCATCTTACATTTTTTATGTTGCACTTCAAACCCACTCCCAGACAAAAGGGCAAGAGTTAAGGACTGTGCTGCCTCTGTTTCCACATCTCAGTCTTTCCTCTTCCAGGTGAAACTGACCCCAGGGACAGAATTTGCCAAGTGGGAGATGAGTTAAGTGTTTTTGACTAAAGTAGCTCTTGGCATGTGACAGCAAAACAATGAATTTGCAAAGTCTACTTCAAAGACACTTTCAGATATCAGGCTGCCAATCTCCCCCCCCCGTAATGTGCCCCCCCCCCCCCCTTCCCTGCACTTTCTTGTTTATTTCGAGATATAAAAACCACAGAGAAAAGCAAAGCCAGGAAATAACACAGCAGGACAGGAGGTGGGAAGGGGCTGGTGGCCCAGGTGGGGCAGGAAGAGGCCACAGCACGAGTTCCGTGACGCCACAGTCGAGATCTGGGTCAGCACTGGTGCTCGGCTACACCCCACCACAAAAACCACTTCCTCTGGAAAGTGGGGCACGAGTGGGGAGGGGGTGCAGGGCTGGGGTGGCACGTGGCAGGGAGGGGGAGAAGCTGTGGAAAAGAACAGCAGACGTTAGACCACAAGCCAAAGTGGAATGAGGTTAAGGCATTCTCCCCTCCCACCCCTCACCACAGCCTGCACTTGGGGAGTTGTTTTGGGCACAGCAGGAAGGACTGAGCTATGTATAGAGTGGGCAGGGAAAGGAGGAGAGAGATGCTTTATAAAGAGAGAGGGGAGAGCTCTTAGAATTGTGCAGATTTCTGAATTTTCTGATAGATCTCTGCACCGTTTTTACAGATTGAATCTGTGCAGAAAAATCCTTCCACTTTTCCTGAGAAGGAAGGAAGAAGGGGCAGGCTGGAGAATCCTCTGACACTGTCAGGGAAGGAGGTTTTGCATGGTGCACCTTTAGCATCCTCTCCCCTCTGTCACCTTCTGTCCTGCTATGGGTAGGAGATGAATTTGTGTGTTTTTTCAGGGTTTTGTTGGAGAAAATATCATGCCCAATATTTGTCATCTCTCATCAAACATGGCCCTGTGCACAAACCATCCTCTCTTATTTTCCTCCTCCTCCTTGTGTGACCAGGGACCCAAGTGTGGACTTAACAAGGACCACAGCTTGAAGCTATCAGTGAATTTGTTGAAGCTTATTCCAATGTGGGAGGAGCTCTGGTAAGACTTGGATTCATTGCAGATTCACAGATTCCCAGAACAGTTTGGTTTTGAAGAGACCTTAAAGATAGCTCATCCACTCCCACCCTCTCCCAGGCTTTCCACTGTCCCAGGCTGCTCCAAGCCCTGTCCAGCCTGGCCTTGGGCACTGCCAGGGATCCAGGGGCAGCCACAGCTGCTCTGGGCACCCTGTGCCAGGGCCTCCCCATGCTCAATTTCTTCCCAAAATCCTATCTAAGCCTGCCCTCTGGCAGTTTGAAACCATTCCACCTTGTCCTGTCACTACATCCTTCGTGAAAAGTCTGCAATTCTACTTTCCCTCAAGAATTCTACTGTGGAGCTAACGGCGACTGGAGGAATGGTGAGCAGGTTAGAAGCAGGAAAAAGGGGAAGGGGGAAAAGAGCCTCCACAGCAAATCCTGGCGTGTCCTCCTGCCCAGCCCCGTGCAGTTCTGAGCAGCGGCCAGGGGAGGGCTCAGCATCCTCAGCCGTGGATGTGCTGCTCAGGGCCCTTCTCTCGGGAAAGAAGAGCGGGGTGGATCATTTCCCATCCCCGCACCCTGTGAGTCCCTGCCTGCTCTCCCGGCGCTGCTGCCATTGCAAACAAGGCCAGAAGTGGTGGTGCTGGCAGGAGTTCTTTGTTGCTGACACAGACCCAGACTCCATCCTCCGGCACAGTGAAGACCCTGCTCCCTCACACCTCACAGCCCGTGCTGGGCAAGAGATTTGGGAGCCCCAGGTTTCAGACTTTTACAGGTTTAATGGCTGCACCACAGCTGGAAATGTTAAAAAGGTGGTAAACAGGAGCCAGAACAGAATTCTGAGAGGTTGAAGCCATCAGAAACCCGAAATTCCATCTCCTCAGTGCAGCACACGAACATTTCCATGCCATGGAGTCTCAAGGCTCCCAAGGTTTTACCTCTCCAATGTTTCAGCTGCAGAGAAAACCAGACAAGCACGAAGCAGGATCAGTGTGAGGACAGACCCTCACACATGAAGGTTCTACAGAGACCAGAACAGACTCGATCAGTGGGCAAAGGACAATGGCATGAGGTTCAAGGCCAAGTGCTGGTCCTGCAGCTCCAGGCTGGGGGAGGAGTGTCTCCCGAGCTGTTCGGCAGGAAGGGACGTGGCAGCGCTGGTTGACAGCTGGCTCAACACGAGCCAACAGTGTGCCCCAGTGGCCAAGAAGGCCAATAGCAACCTGGCTTGTAGCAGGAATGGTGCAGCCAGAAGTGATCATCCCCCAGCACTCGGCATTGGCGAGGCTGCAGCTCGAGTGCTGCGTTCAGTTCTGGGCCCCGACTTTAAAAAGGACTTTGAGGGGCTGGAGTGTGTCCAGTGAGGAGCAACAAGGCTCATGAAAGGACTAGAAAACCTTTCTCTTCTGAGGAATGGCTGAGGGAGCTGGGGTTGCTTAGTGAAGAGGTGGCTCAGAGAGGGTCACATCACATCTCTGAAAATTTGTACTGAGGTACAAAGTACAAAGGAAAATCAATTGTGCTGTGCCTGCAGTGAGAGGAGCAGGGGAAATGGCAGTGAGCTGAGACAGGGGAGATTCAGATTAGATCAGGGTGGTCAGGCACTGGAAGGAGCTGCCCAGGGAGTGGTGGAGTCACCAAGCCCAAGGGGTGCTCAGGAGGTGTCAGGATGTGGCTCTGGGGGATGGAGTTTGGTTACAGTGGCACTGCTGGGTGGGTGCCTGGACTGCATTGTCTTGAAGGTCTCTCCCAACCTCGATCCTGTGATTCTGAGCAGGGAGCTTCTCCATGGCTCCACAGCAGCTCGAGGGCCACTCTGAGCCCCTGAGAGCTTGGCAGTCCTTCCCACCATGCTGTGTTCACCAGCACATCAGAGTGCAGGGACACTGACACTCTGGTGGGGTGCCTGTATCACTCACAGGCCCCAGTGAGCCTTTATGTCCAGCTGGGACATCCAGACGTGGCCCACGTGTCTCTGAGGGATGTGGGAGGGTCTGTGGGAAGCTGGGTGCACCTGGAGATGTGCTGGAGGACACTTCCTTCCCTTTGTGACCACTAACCACAGCCTCATCTGAATTTTCCTCAGCTCTGAAGCCCAGGGGCATATTGGAAACAGACTCTGTAAGATCAAAAGGCAAGAAAGAGGGAGATGAAAAGGGTGGATGACAACTGAGTTTCCATGATCACTTGTTTCCTGCTTCCCTCCAAAACTGGGGCACAGAAAAAAACCCCTGCTGGGTAGAAAGGAAGGGAGAGAGGTAAAACCAGGGAGTCATGCCTGAGAGGGAACCTGGACGCAGGAGAAGCTCTGTGTTTGTCACCAATATGGAAAAGGCTGCAGTGTCATAAAAGGTTTTATTGATGGAAAGGAACATTGTTACACAGTGAGGCTGCAGACCCTTCCACAGGACACTCTTGGGGGAAAAACCTTGAGCCCTGTGTCCCCTTCCTGCTCCAAGAATGAAGGTGAGTGAAGTGCTGGCCACTTCCCTATGCCAGGCTTTGCCATGAGAGGTCAGAAGCAGCTCAAGACCTGGAAAGAGAGTGGGCAACAGGAGCAATGTTACTGCAAAGCAGAGGGGATGAAATTCCCCCAAGCCCCAGTGATCCTGGGGCCCCTTGCAACAGGAACGGCAGGGCACATCCTCCACGACCCAACAGCCAGCTGTCCCTGTCCCCAGCTGTCCCTGTCCTCAGCTGTCCCTGTCCCCACTGTCCCTGTCCCCACTGTCCCTGTCCCCACTGTCCCTGTCCCCAGCTGTCCCTGTCCTCAGCTGTCCCTGTCCTCAGCTGTCCCTGTCCCCACTGTCCCTGTCCCCAGCTGTCCCTGTCCTCAGCTGTCCCTGTCCCCACTGTCCCTGTCCCCAGCTGTCCCTGTCCCCAGCTGTCCCTGTCCCCAGCTGCCTCATCTGCATGGAAATTCCAGACCTGGACCCCAGCCATACCATGGCCTCTGAAAGGACAAACCTCACAGAGCCCAAAGCATCTCCTGCAAAGAAGAATGGGGAGTCTCTCTCACAGGAGAGGAATGTGGGCAGGTTTCTGTAACAGTCCTAGTTAAACTCTTAAATTACAAAAGCTGAAAAAGATATACTCAAAACCAGAAAGCCATAAATTATATAAAATCCTTGCTCTGTGCCAACCCAGAGGACAACAGCTCAGCTGTGCCTGGGAGCTCAGGGGACTCCTGGATTGATTCTCCTTCCAGTTCTCCCCAAAAGGCACTGCACTCCTGTGGCTGTCCCTTTGTGACCCCACACATCAGTACCTGGCAGCCTCTCCCAGAGCTCAGCCAACAAAATTGATGACGACGAGATGGAGAATGGTGTTGGCAAAGAGGAAATCAGCGAACGCCCGCTCGGGTGAAATGCCCTGGAACTCGCCCTTGTTCTGGGGGTTGATCTGGATCCGGAGGCAAACTGCAGAGCAGAGAAAGCATGAGCCATCAGTGAGCACAGGAGGACATCATGGGAGGAAGCACAGCCCTCCTGGGACAGCCCACTCAGGGTCACTGCTCCACCAGGGGAAGTTACTCTATCATTACTAGGAGGAGCAGGACACTGTCAGGGAATTTGCACGGAGCTGCCATGGGGTCAGAGCTCCCACAGCACCACACACACCACAGGGTGCCCCTGTGAGTCCTGAGGGGAACAGGCTCAGGGCAGGATTGGGCTCACATAAAGTGTGGATATTCCAGTGTCCTCCATTGGGTGTGTTAGAAACACAGAGTGATTTGGGTTGGAAGGGACCTTAAAGATCATCTCATTCCAACCCCAGGGACACCTTCTACTGTCCCAGGCTGCTCCAAGCCCCATCCAGCCAAGTCTTGGACACTTCCAGGAACTGGGGCAGCCACAGCTTCTCTGGGCACCCTGTGCCAGGGCCTGCCCACCCTCCCAGGGAACAATTCCTTCCCAATATCCCATCCATCCCTGACTTCTGGCAGTGGGATGCCAATTCCTTGTACACTGCCACTCCACACCCCTGTCCAAAGTCTGTCTCCAGCTCTCTTGGAGCTTTTTCTGGTACTGAGAGAGGCTGAGGTGTCACCGCAGCCTTCTCCTCTCCAGGCCGAACACCCTCAGCTCCCCCAGCCCCGGTGCGGGGGAGGCTGCAGAGGAACAGGGCAGGTTTGGGGGTTCTCTCGGCTTCACAGAGCCCCTTGGCTGCAAGGACACCCAGAGGGGGCAAGGATCGGGGCCGCACCCGCAGGTCCCGAGCTGCTGAGGAGCTGCTGCCCCGCCGGGAGCAGAGCGGGGAGCTCGGGGAAGGGCGGGGGTGCTGAGGGCACCGGGAGCTCCCCGGCTGCGGGGCAGCTCTGAGCACCGCTCCGGGACACCCGCTCATCCGTGAGGATCCCCGCGATGTCCGCGGCCCGCGGGGGAGGCTCAGGGTAAGCCCAAGGGCCGCGAGGGGAACGGCGGGGCCGGCACTGACCGCCCAGGATGAAGCTGCCGACGGCGGAGATGAAGCCGCTGAGGAAGGAGTTGAAGGGGAAGGTGCCGACGCCGAGGCAGTAGCCGAACTGCAGCGCGCCGGTGAGCAGCACGTAGAGCAGGAAGGCGTCCAGCGCCTTGAGGCGCCCGGCGGTGCCGCCGCCGTACTCGGACAGGAAGCGCCGCGCCACGGCCCGCACCGAGCCCGCCATTGCCGCCACGGCACTGCGCATGCGCCGCACCGCCCTCCCGCACTGCGCCTGCGCGCACTGACGTGCCGGTAAGCGATAGGGGGGAACGCCTCCGGCTGGCGCGTGCGCAGAGCGCTCCACGGAGGCCGCGCCCCCGATGCTTTCCAAGAGCCAATAAGAGCTCAGAGCCACCTGTTGCTGGGCAGATTAGAGAGCCTTTCCTTCCACCGGCCAATGAGCGCCCAGCGCTGCCGGGAGGGGCGGCTCGGCTGCCCTCGGGCCGGGCCCTGCCTGAGGCGGCGCCGCTGAGAGACTGTGCGGGGGTCTCTGGCTGAGGGAGTGTCCGGGTGTGTGTGGGTCAGGGACTGTCCGGGTGTGTGTGTGGCTCAGGGACTGTCCGGGGGTCTCTGGCTGAGGGAGTGTCCCGGGGTGTGTGTGGGTCAGGGAGTGTCCCGGGGTGTGTGTGGGTCAGGGACTGTCCGGGTGTGTGTGTGGGTCAGGGACTGTCCGGGGGTCTCTGGCTGAGGGAGTGTCCCGGGGTGTGTGTGGCTCAGGGACTGTCCGGGGTGTGTGTGGGTCAGGGACTGTCCGGGATTAGCCGTGAGGGTGGTGGAAAACACACCTATGTCGCTCTGCCTGGAGCTGAGGGAAGGGAAACCTCTGCTTTCCTTTATTTATTTATTTTTTTCTTTAAAAACCGTCATGACACTGAGCCTGAAGTGAGAGCAAAGCAACTCTGCTGCTTTTAGGGCTCTGAAGCGGGGAACGACTTTTCAATAAACCAGAGCAGAACTTTTCTGTATATGTTCATTCTGTTTAAATCATGCCAGCCTTCCTATCCCTCCCAAATGAGGGATGCTCTCCCTGGGGACAGTGAATGCTCCCACACAGGCTCTGCAGTGAAGGCAAGGCATTTTCCTGTCACGGAATCACAGATTGGTTTGGCTTGGAGGGGATGTTATGGCCCACTGCAGAAGGTGAGGGTAACCCAAGTTCTTGCTAATACTGATACATTCCATTTAGTGTGTGTTTGTCACTGTAACTCTTGTCCTCCAGGCTGGAAGCGTGAGGGAATATGCACAAATCACAAAAGTGGCCTTTGGCAGGTGGCAACAACAAGAGCAGACACTGGCCTGTGGTGTGGAGTGTCTCACGTTGGAAGTCGGCTGTGGGGTGGCAGTCACCTCGCCGTGGCTGTAGCTGTCACACAGGTACCACCCCCTTGCCTCCATCTCCAGCTGAATAGCTGAATGTGACAGGACGTGGTCAGTAGGACAATGAAAATAACTGTGCAGAATGAGCCTTCACAGAGGCCACCAGCGAGCAAGTGACAGAAGAACAGCACCTAAAACTGCTAGAAAGCTGTACCATGGTATCTCTGGGCACTGACTGGACTGGCAGCTTGTGCAGGCATTGACTGTGAATCCCTAAGAGACATGGGGGGAGCACTGGGCCCTGTGGACACAAAGAACATGAGCTGGCCAAGTTGTGTGCCAGGCCCAGCTTGTCCCTCTGAAGCCAGAGGTGAGAGCATGGTCACAACAGCACAGCCTTTCCAGAATTCATAGTTCCAGTGGTCCTTAGACTGGTGGATGCTGGAGATCTGTGATGTGACATCTCGCTCTCAGGGAGTCACAGCACCAGCAGTAAATGTAACTGCAAGAAGTGACAAATCCCTCTAAATAAATACATATCTAAACTCCTCAGCTCTTATCTCCATAGAAGAAGTTTTTACAGTGTATGAATAAAGAGTTAAGATTTCTAGGACCTGATCACTGTTGATTAGCTTGCACTGTACTAGTTTTTCCACAATTTTTTTTATTGAGTGCATACACCTGTGAAAACTGAAGGCCACTGATGATGTAGGATGCAAGTCAAAATAGAATTGCATTTACACATTGCATGTATTTGCTAGATGATGTTAAGGCAGAGGGGTAGAACAGAGTGAGAGTAGCACAGCCCAACCTCAAACGAACTGTGGCAGACAGGGCAGGAAAGGAGCCCAGGGTGATGAGCCCTGGTACAGACCATGGATTAACAAGTGCCAGAATGACACCAGAACCTGCTGGAAACACATATCACACATGTCACACATGTCACACGTGTCACACATAATCACACATGTCACACATATCACACATATCACACATATCACACATATCACACATGTCACACGTGTCACACGTGTCACACATATCGTGGAGTTCCCACTCTTGCATCAGAACTTCCTCATTACTAAACATCATGTGCTACTGATTTATTACTAGCTCTGGAAACATCAGCAAACTGGAGTAAAACATGTTACAAATAAAGAGCTGGGCTGTAGCCTGGAGTCCCTGTCTTTCCTCCTGTATTAAATGGTTACTGGTAATTTTGTTTGTTTGTTCTTGGTGTGTGGTGAAGGAATTACAACCTCTGAAATGCTTCCCTCAGGAAGAGAGAAAGTATTAACTGTCAAATGTAGAGTTTTGATTCTGCAGAACTGAGATTTTCAGTAATGACTAAAATGACTAATGACTGTCCTTTCCTCCTCTCTACAACCACAAATGAGCTGATTGAGTCCTAATTTAAGTCAGGATCTGGGGTACTCCTTCTCACTGACTTAGAAGTGAACTTGCCTTACAAGTTCTTACAAGGGTGTCTTTCCTCCTCACTTCAGGTCTCTACTTCAGGAATCCATGATAATCACTTCACTTCTAATAGTGAAGAGAGAACAACGGTGCCAAAGGATGGTTTAATACTCTAGTCACCATCCCTGGAAGTGTTCAAAAACTGAGTGCATGTGGCACTTTGTAAGATGCTTTAGTGGGCGTGGTGGTGTTTTGTGTTAAACAGAAAAGTGGAAACTTCCACAGACACTAATGGGTTTGATTTACAGCCTTGGAAAGAGCTCAGGTTGGTGTAATGATAAAGGTACACAGACATTCAACAGAGACACTATAAACCTATGTTCCTATAGTTATAAGTAAGAATATGCTTTAGGTAAGTAAGAAACTGTATTGGGTGATATAGTGGAGGATTCTTGAGTGTAGTAATGTGATTTTATAGTTTAAGTTAAGAATTTAGATGTTATAGTAGAATTATATGTGTGTACATGAGCTAACAAGCCATTGGATGAAAGACACATGCAATGCAGTAGAAAGTAATAAAGGTGAGAGGTTATAAGGTCAAAACAAAACTCTGGGTTAATATTCATTGGACCAGAAAGTTCTATATTGCCATGGAACTTAGAAACTCGTGACTGTTTCCTTAGCTATGGAAAACTTACTATTCTAAATCCACAACCTCTGAGACAGATGTCTTATCTGATTTATGTCTTATCTGATTTATGTCTTATCTGATTTATTTCTAAGTAACAAATTGTTTAATAGCCTTCCATAGTCCCATCTCTTCATTCAGGCTCCGACAGTGTTTGGTTGAAGGTTAGACTTGATGATCTCGGGAGTCCTTTCCAGCTGCACTCATTGTGTGATTCCTGTCTGATGCTGCTGCTTTGAGCTCAGCCCCTGGCAGTGCCCTCAGCTGTGCTAAGTGTAAGGACTGTGCTCCCTCACTTGTCCTGCCCGTGGGATTGGATAACTCCATCTGTAGGTGCAGGCTGTGGAGCAGCTCTGGATGGAGCCGTGGCTCCTGGGGGAGGGCATGCTGAGCACAGCAGCAGTGCCCCTGGGACACTGAGGGGACACTGCCTACCAGGCTGCACCCACAGCACTCAGTTCTTGTTGCTTGGCACTTGTGGGACTGTATTGGGACAACGGTGCAAAGTGTAAAAACCCCAAAGTTGTTGTTAGAATGGTGTGAGTGCAGGGAGGACAAACAGGTTGATCAGAGCACTGGGCATTGACACATGAGGAGAAGCGGAGAGAAGACAAAGTCAAGAGGAGGGATCTGCCTGAACTGTCTGCTGAGGGGGATTTAGAGCTGAGTTAGAGCCAGAGCTCTCAGAAGAAGAGGTGTAGGGCATGGCTTACAGTAAACCTTCACTGCATACAAGGAAATGAATATTCACAATGAAAACACAAGGGGAGTTGTGGCACTGCAGGGAAGTTGAGACATCTCCACACTTGGAGATATCCACACTTACTGAGAGAAGGTCATGAGCAGCCTTGTCCAGCTTTGCTGTTAGCCAGGACTGGACCTCCAGAGGTCTTTCCCAATCTCATTTTCTCCATGGTTTGATTGTATTCTTGCTGTTCTTTCATAAGTGTTTTCCCACAAGGTTTTTTTTTTTTATATTTTGGTACCTAATTGGTCCCTGAGGTTTCACACAGTGACGAAACACAAGGCTGTAATGCACTGCCTCTATTATATAAAGGAGCTGAAGAGAGAGGAAATTTAATTGCCAAAAATCAATTGTCAAACTAAGTAAAGGAGAAACAGAATCAGACTCCGAATACATTTTTAGCATCCTGGATTGTTGTGAATATTCTGGTAACTATGTGGAGGATTTCTTAGAGTTTGGGTGTAGTTTTCTGAAGAATAGGGAAAGTTTAAGGGGGCATTGACTTGGAAAATGAACTTTTAGTCTTCAAATTAAAGTAAAAGCCTTTAGCTGTTACTGAGGGAGTTTTTTTGGTTTAGAGGACCCCTCTCAACTTTCAGATAAGAACTGTCTACCTGTGATATTGAAAAATGTGTCCTATATTTTGTATGCTTTGTGAGAGGGAAGATGTTTTGTATTGGTGCTTTTTGAGAAACAACCATAAGATGATGCCAATAAACCCCTGTGTTTTGCTGGAAAAAGAGCACTAAGGGGAAAGATTTTGTGGGAATAATGCATTAAAAAGGGTTGTAGTATCCTAGCTTATATCTATCTTTTTTTGTTGAGCATTTGAAGAAGGAAATTCGAGTGTCTTGTTTGATATGGATTATGAGGTAAATAAGATGGGTTTGCTTTTCCTGGAAATTCATTGTGTTGATGTTTACTTCAGTCATTCAGAAATATCTGAAATGAGTCTGAAATGAATCTAAAATCAGATTAAAATAGCCAGATAACGTGATAGATAAAACCTGGGGAACATGAGTGCAAAGCAAGACATGTCTCTTTTTAGGGAAATTAGGGCTGGAGTCTGGGAGGAAGAGGAGGGAGAATGCAGTTGAAAAACCACAGATGGGACCTGGAAGGGCTGCAAGGAAAGAATGTGATTGAAGGGCATGAGAGAGAGTTTTGAGGTTTCACCTCAAGAGATAATGGGATGGCAGCACAGTGCAGTAGTGCCACAGACACAGTGCCCTGGACAGAGTCTGAGCGTGGGGTGAGGTGTTGTAAGATGAAGGGAGGCTTGGAGATGGGGGCTCTGAAGAAGAAGGAATGTCCATCAGCATCAGAGTTGATCACTGGAGCTGTAGAGCTGAGGGTAAAGAAACAGACAATTTCCCCCCAGTTTTTCCCATTCCCTCTCTCACACTGCGCTTGCTGTAGCATCCAACCCTTGCTCTGTGCCTTTTGCCTTCTCCCAGTGGCAGCCAGACCTCCTTAACTTTGCAGCATTGCTGTCTTTCTGTCTGGCCTCTTCACTGTAAAGTTTCTACCTCTCTCTCTTTCCCCATCTCCTTTTAACTGCTGTAAGTTTCTCTTTTGCAAGATTAATGTGTCCTTGAACCAATCTAATGTGCCTCAGGGTCAGTCTGCAGTGTGATTACATTCCTCTGGGATAAGTACTCACCCTGGGCATTTGGCTTTATCCCATATTTGTTGGAGGGTGGGTGTTGTCAGATCATTCAGAGAGACATTTGTCCCAGGGTCTGGAACAGCTTCTGCACCTCTCTGCAGTGTGCTGTGAGGGAGCTGTAGGAATCATTCTGACTGGAGTGAGGACTCAGTCTTACAAATGGAGCTTGGGACTCCTTTCACATGAGCAGGATTTTTAATATGTGGTTACTGCAGCTGCTTCAGTGTTTTACCAGAGGTTTGTTGCTGATATTTCCCTGTAATGTTAGCAAAGCCAAAGTGACACATGTTCAGTTGTTTTCCAGCAGTTCCCAAAACAAGTCTTTTCTTTTTCTGCCAGCAATGAACTGCACAACCATAGTGGAATTTGTCCTCTTGGGACTGGCTAACAGCCGCCATTGGGAGATCACCCTCTTTCTGTTTCTTGCCATTGCCTATTTCTTGATCCTGCTTGGAAACTTTTCTGTCATCAGCATCACTCTCATGAATAGTTTCCTTCAGACCCCGATGTATTACTTCCTCAGGAATTTTGCCCTTTTGGAAATCACTTTTACCTCCACGTTCATGCCCAGCACCCTGTACAGCCTTCTGACAGAGAGGAAGACAATTTCCCTGCCTGGTTGTTTCCTTCAGATGATGTTTTTCTACTGCTTGGGTACCTGCACGCTGTTCCACATGGCAGTGATGTCCGTGGATCGCTATGTTGCCATCTGCCACCCTTTGCATTACACAGCTCTTATGAACAACAGATTTTGCCTGCAGCTGATCCTGAGCTGCTGGGCTGTGAGTTTTCTCTTGATGTTCCCTCCCACCATTATGACAGCCCAGCTGCCATTCTGTGGCCCCAATGTCATGAACCACTTTTACTGCGATGCCTCCCAGCTGCTGCAGCTGTCCTGCACAGACACGGGGTTCATCGAAGAACTGATGTTTGTCATACTCATCATCATCCTCCCTGGCACCTTAACAGTGACTGCTGTTTCTTATGGCTGCATTATTGTCACCATCTTGCACATACCATCTTCTGCAGGCAGGAAGAAGGCGTTTTCCACTTGCTCAGCTCACCTCATGGTGGTGGTGGTGTTTTACAGCACCTGTATTTACAGGTACATCCGCCCGGCACAGCGAGGTGGGCAGGACTCTGACAAAGTCCTTTCCTTATTCTTCTCTGTGCTGACTCAGGTGCTTAACCCATACATCTACTCACTGAGGAACAAGCAAGTCAAGCAAGCTTTAAAGGAGAGCATTCTGAAGTTTTCTGGCTCCCTGAGGCAGCTGTGAATGGCAGAGTATCCCATCCAAGTAAACTGAATTGTTTTCCAGATGCAACATCTGTACTGTGAATTAAAGATGCTGATTTCAAATGGTTTATGCTTTCTAGATGTTATGTAACTCCTTCTGTTAGCAACAAAAATATGCCAACACAGACAGGATTTTCTTGTCTTCTGATACCCACCTTCAGCTTTGCCCCAGTATTTCCCCCCTCGCTGGGAGGTGTTACCCTTAGTGAACAACCAAATTCCCACTCACACCTTCCACCCCACACTGGGACAGAGCAGAGGGAGAAAAGAGGATAAACAGGAAACAAAAATTCTCATAGATTGAGATAAAGACAGAGAGATGGTTTGCCAATTTCTGCCAGGAGTGAAACATACTGGATTTGGGGGAAATTAATGTAATTTATTGCCAACTAAAATAGTTTAAATTGTGAGAAACAAAATTAAATACTAAACGCATCTACTTCCCCCTTTTCTGACCTCAACTTTATTCATTCCAGACTCCTCCAGCACTGTCCCCAGCAGTGCAGGGTGGGTGGGGAGGGTTGTGGTCAATGCATTGTGTTTCCCCTCTGCTGCTCCTTTCCTCTCACACTTTTTCTCTGCTCCTCTCTGGGATCTCCACAGGCTATGAAAAACACACTGAGCTACCATTCTACAAAGCAAGTACCATTCTTTTTAATATGTTCATTTTTTAGAACTTCAGCTTCCACAAAGCTGTGTTTACAATCACTCCCATGTGCACTATAACCATCCACAAAATTCCTTGTCCTCCCTCTAATTCAGTATAGGATAATCCTTGATCCCAAGTGCAATTCATGGAACATTTTGTTTTGGTCTTATCTGTAAAGGCATTTCCAGGTTTGGGGCTGGCTTTGGGCATGTTTAGTGAATCCAGGAATCTCCACCAGTAATTTTCACAGCCGTGTGGAGAGTCACAACTTGGAATGGTCCTTTCTGCTTTTGCTTAAGTGGTTCTTCACTCCAAGTCTGGACATACTTGGAGTAATACATACCCAATCTCCTGGGCAGAGACACTGTCTGCAGCTTTTAGCTTGGTCTTTGGGGAGTGGTTTCCTTGTCATGGCCATTAGCTGCTTTCTGCTTTCACAACATTCCTTCTGTGGTCAATTTATTGATCATTTCTTTTGTGATTTGACGCCAATGATGAAACTCCTTCATTCCACCTGACTGAAGTGTTGGTGCTCACCCTCTCCTCAGTATGCCCAGTACTCCCTTTCCTGCTAACCCTTGTGTCTGGCATGTCTATCATCACCACCACTGTCCTGAGAATGTCTTCAGCCACTGGGGTGCAAAACACTTTTCCCACCTGCTTTTCCCCTCTCTCTGTTATTACACTTTTTTAATGGAAGCTTAGTAAGTGTCCTACCAGAAACTAGGACTCTCAAAGCACTGAATAAAGTCTTCTCAGCTTTTTGCTGTTGCAACTCCACTGCTCACCTACAGTCTGAGAAATAGAGAGGTGAAGGATGCTCTGAGCAAAGTGGTCAAGAAATGTGAGTATTTCCTAACGGTTAGGAAGCTGTAACCATTTTTTCCCCTAGAAGACAATGAAAGAAAATAATGTATTTGAGTAATGCTTCTCATTAAATTTTTAGCCCTCAGAGCTTGTGACATTTAGACTTGACTTTTTACTATGAAATTGGCTAATCTGATTGAGTTTAACTGCCCAAGTGAGGATGAGGCACTGTTCTGTGGAAAAGGGTTCTCCCTTTATGAATTGCACCAGTAGCCTGGGTGTCTAGTTCAGATTCCATCTCAGTAGTTATTCCCCAAATCATCTGATTGCAATCCCACTCCTCTGAAAAGTCTCCCATATCACTTTATCAGAGTTGTTAAGGACAGCTGAATCTTAGGTTCATCATTTAGATGTAAGGAATAATTTTTTTAGACAGCTAAAGGTAGGTCAGAGGAATGAATTTAATTCAAAGGGAACAATTAAATCTCCAGTTTAGAGTAACTGTACCAACAGGACTATAATTGTCTCAGTGGATGTGAATGCTATAGAGTTGATTGCATAGCTGCAAGTGTGAATATTTTTTAAAAAATTAAATTACATGCTGGTAACTCTTAACTGGTTCCACACTTTTAGACATTTCATATTCATATTTGTTTGTAATTGTCATCTCAGCTGTTTTCAGCCATTTCTGTGAACTTCAAAACTTTTCTAGACCAAACACTGATGGCAAACATAAACAAGAGTTCTACAGACACCTTGCCCAGCATCCTCTTGTAAGGTTTATCTCACTGAGCAGAGGAGGATGCACTAAAGGTCTGATGGAACAGAGGACAGGGCCTGAGGTGCAACATTTAAACCTCTATGTTTGAATGTGGGGCTGACCCAGATTGGGGTGGAAGGAGGGAGCTGGGAGTTAGGATTGCTGCTGGGTCCTGAACGCGTTGGCAGCGTTAGAGCCACAGTGCTGCAGTCAGTGCTGAGTCGCTGTGTGTGCTGCTGTCATGGTGCTGCTGTCATGGTGCTGCAGTTGATGCCTTAAATGGCTCCCTAGAAACAGAGAGCAGACAGGAATCAAGGAATAAAGGAGAGATTGATTGGAAAGGCCTTCAGAGGTACCCTCTGGGCTCCAGAGGCTCCTGCCTCAGTGCATCCCAACATGGACAAGGACAGCTCCCAAGTTCTTCCCACTTGGATCTCAGCATCAATTCCCCAAGCAGAAGCCAGGCAAGGATGGAATTTGCCCAAGCTTGCCCCCCTGTCCCCAAGATTGTGGTTTGCAGTTGTTGGGCCTAGGAGGGTCTGGGTGTCCTTGGAGAGCTGGAGAGGCTTTGTTGTGTGTGTGTGAGCATGAGAGAACAGCACTGAACGAGCTCCAGGGAACTGCAGAGTGACACTGGGCAGGGCAGGGCTGGGAAAATATAAAAGTTAGAACCTAAGGCATCACAGTCAGTGTTGCAGTCACTGCGTTGCAGTCACTGTGTGTGTTGCAGTCACTGTGTTGCAGTCACTGTGTGTGTTGCAGTCACTGTGTTGCAGTCACTGTGTTGCAGTCACTGTGTGTGTTGCAGTCACTCTGTTGCAGTGACAGTGTCTGGGCTGGGTGCTGTGCCGAAGCCTGGGGAGCAGGGTCTGTGCATCTGCCACTGGTTTGGAAGAGCAGGCTTGGAGAGGTGGCTCCGTGCCGTTTCCTTCTCCCCTGCCACCTGTGTGGATTGCTGACAGAAAGCATCACCTTGGCGCTGCCTGGGCTCTGCTGTTTGACTTCTGTGAGGGAAGGTTGGTACAGGAGAAGTTTGAGGCTTCCTGTGCTCTCTGTAATCAAAGTCTGTGAGTTTGTGCTCTAATGAGCCCTGGTGGGAACCATTTGTCCAACTCCGTTTCTGCTCTCGCACCTCGCACTGGGCTCTATTAAAGCTCCAAGTAAAGTTTGTTTCTGCTTCTGCCTGTCCTTTCCTCAGGGCACTTTGCTACAAGGAACAGGGAGGTGGCACCACGGTCCTGCAGGGGCTCATTAAAATGCTGACAGCCATAATGAGCTCTGTGGTTGCTCCTCTGCCGCTCCCCGCAGCGCTGCAAGCATTGTGTGGTTAATTAGGGAGCTCCCAGCTGTGTTTCAGTGAATACCTACAGCGAAATTTCTGTTTGTCTTTTGTTCTAATGATGTGCGACAGGCAGAATGGAAATGGAAACATTTTGAAAGGGAATTAGTCCGGTTTGTACCCTGGTGGGAATCAGGCAGAGAAAGGAAAAGTAATTTTATCATCAAGCAGGGAGAGCCCAGAGTCAAAGTTTGATTCATGTTCTGGCAATAAGCAAATTCTTATTCCAGGAAAGGCTTTGTTTGCAAAGCCTTTCTCTGCTCTAATTAACACCTTTATTACCTTTATCTGCTGTACTAATTATACACAGAAACAGAAGGAATATTCATCACCATTGCAAAAGGCTTTCAAGGCCTTTTTTTAATGATTGAAAGAAAAGAATCTTAATTAACAAAAAAGTAATATCTTTTACTCTGATCCCCCTGAACTCCAGTTTTCTCAGGATATGAACCCTGAAAAGAACTGGCTCAGTGGGGAGATGGACAGGCAATAGCATTTTTCAGGCACAATTAGACTAAGAAATATTTAAACAATATATTAGGAAAAACTGAATATCTACCTGAAGATCATGATGAGTCATGTCACCCACGTCTGTGGGGTCTGTTGCAATACTACAAGGGTAATAGTTTTAAATTAAAAGTAGATTAGCATCTTAATTATTAGAATAGATATAACAAAGAAGATTAGCATCTTAATTATTAGATTAGATATGAGAAAGAAATTTTATATGATGAGGGCATCAAAACAATTACATGGGCTGCCCAGAGGGATATTAGGTGCCCCATTCCTGGGAACATTCAAGGTCAGGTTGGATGGGGATCTGAGCCACTTGGTCTAGCAGAAGGTGTCCCTGCTCATGGCATATGGGTTGAATTAGATGATCCCTTACAGCCCAAATTGTTCTAGGATTCTAGGAGTGTCTCCAGTAGCTTGAGGGAGGTGATCCTTCCCCTCTGCTCAGTACTAGCCAGGTGGCACCTGGAGTACCATGGGCAGTTCTGAGCCCCTCAGTCAAAGAGAGACAGATATGCTGGGGAGAGTTCAGCAAAGCAGCATGGAGATGATGAAGGGACTGGAACATCTCTCCTGTGGAGAATGGCTGGTATGGCTGTGAGCTTTTATCCTGGAAAGCGCAGGCTGTGCTGGGATATTACCCATGGATATCAATATCTAAGGTAGGATGTCAGTGGGAGACATGCACATTCTTTTCACAGCGTGTGCAGTGACAGGAGAAGAGCTGACAGGCACAAACTGAAACGGGAGAGGCTCTGAGCATCAGGAAACACATTTTCCTGGGAGGATGAGCAAGCACTGGTACAGGTTGGCCAGGGAGGTTGTGGTGTCTCCATGATTGGAGACGTTCCCAAGGTGCTTTAGGTGGATCAGATGACAACTGAAGGTCCTTTCCCACCTTGACCTTTTTGTGTGACTCTAGGGTAGTGCCAGCATGCAGCAGAGTAGAAAACAACTCTAATTCATGCTCTGGTGACCGTGAATGGTTTCCTGTCCCTGACTCATCGTTCAGTGGTTTTCAGTGTCTTCAGGGTGGGAAAGGCTAAGCTGGTTGCAGCACAAAGGTTTGGGTGATGCAACCAGAGCAGGAAAGGGAGGTGGTGTTCAGCAGTGATGCGGTGTTCAGGAGAGATGTGGTGTTCTGGAGATGTGGTGTTCAGCAGGGTTGTGGTATTCAGCAGGGTTGTGGTATTCAGGAGGGATGTGGTGTTCATCAGGGTGGCTCCTGTGAGAACAGCCCAGGGGCTGCCTTCATGCTGTGTTAATACCAGACACAGACAGTTCCAGAAAGTTTGACTCTGGACCCAGGTCAGACCAGATCAATTGAGCCAATCAACTGAGCTGCTGGTGCCTCTCCTGGCACCTGGCTGGTGGTGCCCTGAGCTGCACAGGAGAAGCAAATCCTGAGGTGGTGGTGTTGTACTAGAAACCCACACGATCTCCCCTCGGATGTGGAGATGCTTCCGTTTCTGAAAGGCTGGATAAATGTTTTACACAGGCCATTTATTTGCCTGCTGGCTTGGCTGCAAGAGGCTGATGGAGACAAGGAGGAGCATTTGCAGCATTTGGGGATTGACACCTGTATTGCATGTCCCACCTGCAATCTCACCCAGGTTCTCCCAAAGACTGTCATCTCCTCCTTCTCATGCTCAGTCTTGCATCTAGTTCCCAAGAAGGCTGCAGACACAAGCAAGTTTGAACATGCTTTTATTGATGGCCAGAAAGCAGAGCAGGAGCAGCAACGGGAAAGAGAAAAATGGGAAGCTGTGTGTACTTGGGACTTGCATTTTCGCCTTGCCACAGAGACTTTCCTTAGTGCAAAAGGCTGTGCCTGTGCCATGGGGGCTTCTCTGCCTCCAGTTCAGCTGCCCCTGGGAGCTTCTGAGCACCACCAGGTGTTTGATGTCTCATGCAGAAGGGGCACTGAGCATTTTAGTCAGAGGGTGGAGAGCCAGGCAGCTCTTGGAGTGCAAACCTCCTCAGCTCTTCGTGTATCCACGGCTCAAAGTACGAGATTCTGGTAAATACCTTAGGGAAGAGGCGGCGTTCAAATCCATGAGAAACAATGCCATGAGCCTTCCCTCTGCAGACTAACGGGCCACCAGAATCACCCTGTGTCGGGAAAGGAGTGAGAGGGGTCAGGCATGCCACAGCACAGCTCTCCCTGCCTCAAGGAAAAAGTTTCCTCTTTTCCCTCCATGTGAAGAACCTCCTCTTCCAACCACCTCCCTCCCTCCAGACCCAGCTCTGCAGGGTTTGTAGCTGTCTCACTACTCCTCTAAGCCCATCCATGAAACAATTTGGGCCTGGAGGCTCTTTTCAAAAAGCTCAGAAAGAACACAGACCTACTTTAGACATGGGGAAATACCCAAGCCATCCTAGGAAGGCTATCACAAGGAATTTACTCACTGGAGCACTGGCTAGGCTGGGTAGAACATCCCCAAGTAAATAAAAAAGCAAATTATGTTGATAGTTGGGAAAATGCATCCCCATTCAGGGAGAACATCAGCTTCAGAGCTTCTGTGACAACCCTCAGCTCATAATTCTGAAAGTCCTGGTTCATTCTGGTGTCCTTTTACTTTCACCTGAGAAGCAAGCTGACTATCTAGTCCCAGCCTCCTCCCAAACCTGCAGCCCAAAACAACTTACATGGTAAGCTGCCTTTCTAGCACGCTCAACACCAGCACAGATCATAGACCGACGCTGGTATTTAGGGAATTGCCGACATATTTTCTCATTTTGCACTTTCAGTTGCACCTCCCTCAGCACATTAGTCCTGCGCCCTGTCACCGATGTCCAGCCCCAGCCAGACACGTTGCATTTGGCTCCTTCTATCACGTGTTCGTTTCTCCGGGGCAAGGAGAGAATTTGCACTTCCTTTTTGATCCTGGCCCTTGGCTCCAGCTGTCAGGCAGAGAGAACACGGGGTTAGAGCCAGCAAAGGGTTGGGAACAAGTCCACAGGTTTGGGGAGGTGAGCAGGGGGAGACCCCTCAGGCAGGAAGGATGTGTTGGGCCATACCTTCAGCAGGACAATGTCATTTTGGAAGCCATCAGGGGAATAGTCAGGATGGATGACCCAGTGTGTAACATTGAACCTCTGCTGGCTCCGTTCTCGCTTCTTGATGTTGTGGGCTCCCAGAATCACAGTGATCTTCCTGCCAGGAAACACCAACACATTCCAGCTGTGCTGGCCACAGGAACACAGGGCCCATTGCAGGTGGCTGGAGGGAGGTGGTGCTGGGATAAACCTCCCCAGAGAGGAGGCTCTCAGCAGCATGCCCTCTGTAGCCTGGGCTGGTTCCACAATCCAGCTGAGGATCCCTCACCCCACACTGACACAGGTGGGAGGTGTCCCATGCAGAAGACAAAGGGGAAGCAGGGAAGGGGAGACATTGCTCCCTCTAAGCCATGGTAGGAACCATGGCCCTGGAGCCCACTGTGAGCATTCATGTCCCCAAGGACACTCAGCCCCTGGCAGACAATTCCTGCAACTCACAGAGGACACCTCAACTCATGGAGATCCCTGCTCTGCCTGCAGGGACATGGGGTACTCCTTCAGCCCAGACCAGGACTGAGGCCCTCTGGGACTATGTGAGACAGGAACAAATCACCTGTACAAGAAAGACAAGGTCTTACCCTCCTTCATCCACACAGTGAGCTGCTGAGAGCACTGCATCTGGGCGAATCAGGAACCCTCCACAGGAACTAGTTCGTGAGCCACTTCTAATTTTTAAATATGCCATGTAGGGTCTGGAGTGGGGCCTAACTTCCTGTCCACCAATGATCCTTTCTGAAGAGAGATGGGAAATGTCAGTATCACATCTGCTGCTATTTCCTGTCAAGTTTGGAGCTGCATGAAGGCAGAGGGTCATCCTCTAATGTCATGTGCCAATGATACCAACAACTTTCCTTCCTCGGGCTGTCCAAAGCACTGCTGGTGCACAGTTTAGAGAAAGACAAGCAGCACAGTCTGGGGGTGACTGACCACACCTGGCTCTGTGTTATAAGTGCTTATTGTATTATTGGCTTTTCGCAAAATATTAAAATGAATGTCACATGTGTAATGTTAGAAAACTTAATTGCATGGATACAGTTTCTTAGAAATGGTAGTGTGATTTCTTAGGATTATGTCATGATATATAGAATGCCTTTTTCATGTAGCTAACTCAGGATAGCAAAAGATAAGCAAGGAAGTTCCCCACAATCCTGGACCATCTGGCCAAGATAACAACTATGGGCCTAAGACTCTGGAAGGAAGAAGTTATTGATCAGAATGTGGGACACAGGATGAGCAGAGGATGTGGTCAGCAGAACTGGACTACAATGGATTATCAAATTTTAAACAGACCTGCAAGAAGGAAACAATGACAGGATGGGGGGGGACTTGAAACCCAAGAGATACCAAAAGAAGAATATTTGAATGATGCATAGAAATATGTATGAGACTCGGGCATTTAACTGAAGAGATCTGTTAGCTAAGGTGTGCCTCTGCCATCATGCCAAGCAGTCGCCCATCTCAACTCTCTTTGCTTTATTTCTGTCTCCTATTGTCTTTTTTATTAAACCCCTTATTAAACCTTTTAAAATTTTACCAGGAGTGAACCTCGTTTTTCACACTCTGGATGACTAAAATGCCATCAAAGGGCACAGCTCTAGTGCCTGTAATGCCTCACTGGTTTCAGGCACAGTCTCAATGAACTGAGACACAAGAGGAGAGAGGAAAGTAGGAGTGTAGAGATAGGAGAGAAGGCAAGGCAGGAACCTTGCCTGAGATTGCCTACTCAGTGTTCATCTGTGCCCTTGCCTGTGCTTGTCTAAATCCCATCTCTGTACTCACCAGCCCCAGCCCAGGGCAGAAGGACAAAAGCACTTGTGAGCAGAAGGAGAAGCAGCATCTTCTAGCACTGTGCTGATGAACCAAACCAGTTGTTGTGGCCAGGCAGGAGACAGGTACAGAATGACAACCTCTGTATTTATCATGTGGAGCTGGGACAGGAAACCTCAGCCTGCCTGCAGCTTGTGTCATTTGCTGCTTTTGTTCTTACAGCCCCCAGACTGTGGCTTGGTGTGGGGTTCGTGACACATTCTCTGCGTTTTTGTCACAATCTTCTCAAAAAGCTGCTGAGATCTGGGCTTGTGCAGAGCACCCACAGTGCCCAGTACACAGACTGGTGTATCTGTGGACTGAATATCCCATCAGAGACCTTTGGAGAGAACCCTCTGGGACCCCACGTGTGGGCTGGTTCAGTTTGGATTTCTTTTTTCTTTTGTTTTTTTTTTGTTTCCCCCCATCTCATCCACTGATAGGAATGGTGAGAGCTGGCCAGGGCCAGGCAAAGATCCTGGGTCTTATCAGAGAGTCTGACTGCCATCAGAGGTGTCCTAGGGAACTCAGAAATCACTGGAGTAGCTAAGGGGCAAGGCCAATGGGAACCCCACAGCCTCAAGCACTGCTGTTCCTGATGGTCTGACAGGTCCATAGTGGTGAGGAAGTCTGAGGTCCAGCTGGGAAGTCAGACTGTGGGCCAGGTCCAGCTCAGCAGGAGCCCTGGCCAGGCCTGGCTGAGACACAGACAGAGCTCAGGGGAGGACCAGGGTCAGTGTCCATGTGAGAAGGGGAGCAGCCCTGCCTGAGGCCTCTCCCAGCCCTCCCTGGCAGCTCTGGCTCCAGAGTTAGAACCTGGAAGGGACTCAGCCCCATTGCACTGACCCTCCTTTGGCCATGAGCCCAAAGTGAAACCTGCAGCATGTTACCAATTTTATGTGCGTGTGGCCTAGAGAAAGCCCACAAATAAATCCTCGAGAGCACACTGGCAATGCCCCTTACCCTGTGCTCTAAAAAGACAATGGACTGTATTTCATGTCCTGGGGAGCCTCCTGAAACCTGTTTGGTGGAAGGGATAAGGGTGGGAAGGAGGAAAGCTCCCATTAAAGCTTGCAGGCCACAAGCAGCAATCCCCCAGAGGCACAGCAGGGCTGGCTCAGTCAGAGCTGACTCTGCCTGTCCCAGCCATGCTCTGTAACCAATGCCTGCAGTGCTGCAGTGATGCCTTAGGTTCTAACTTTTATAGTTTCCCAGCCCTGCCCTGCCCAGTGTCACTCTGCAGTTCCCTGGAGCTCGTTCCGTGCTGTTCTCTCATGCTCACACACACACAACAAAGCCTCTCCAGCTCTCCAAGGACCCCCAGACCCTCCTAGGCCCAACAACTGCAAACCACAATCTTGGGGACAGGGGGGCAAGCTTGGGCAAATTCCATCCTTGCCTGGCTTCTGCTTGGGGAATTGATGCTGAGATCCAAGTGGGAAGAACTTGGGAGCTGTCATTGTCCATGTTGGGATGCACTGAGGCAGGAGCCTCTGGAGCCCAGAGTGTACCTCTGAAGGCCTTTCCAGTCAATCCCTCCTTGATTCCTGCCTGCTCTCTGGTTCTAAGTAACCATTTAAGGTATCAGCACAAACCTCCTTTCTCCAAGGTACCACAATGCTGGAGGAAAGGGATGACTGGGCCTGAAGGCCACGTCTCTGCTTACACCATAGCTGAGGCTGCCTCACTGCTGCTGAGGGTCCTGCCTCAGTGGGTCCCAAAATGGACAATGACAGCTCACAAGTGCAATTCCAATCAAATCTGATGTTTGTTTGTTTGTTTGTTTGTTTGTTTGTTTGTTTGTTTGTTTGTTTGTTTGGAAGGAAGGAAGGAAGGAAGGAAGGAAGGAAGGAAGGGAGTGAATGATTCGCCACTGACAAGTAGGCACTTAAGATTGAAAAATGAAATGTGGGTGGCTGGAGATGAATGAAAACTCTCCTACAAGAGACAGCACAGCCCCTAAAGGCACCCAATCCAATTAAACAAAAGCAGCAGGCTTCATCAGGCTAATTCTGTCCTTGGAGTCACACATCCCTTGATGTTTCCAGCCATTGCTCAGGCTTTTCAGGTTAAAAATCAATCACCAGCTGGTGCAGGAGGCAGAGTTCATAGCCTCAGACATGTAAGACATGAGGTGCCTGTGTCTGAAGAAGTCCCTCTGGTCCCAGTGTACAGACAGTGGGGGAAGGCTGCCATCCAGAGCAGCTTTTCATGTGCTGCTGTAAGGATGTCACTGTTTGCTACATCCCCTTGCCCACAGAGAGAGCACAGTTCAGAACAACCATCCCTGACATTTCTGAAATCAAATTAAATCAATCCCACCTGTAGGAGAATTAGGGATTTAAGAGACTCTGCTTAAACCAAGTGTCAGGAGCAGCTCAGCTGTTCCCTTTGTGGGCAAAAAATAGAGATACATTTAGATCTCTGCCTTTTCTGCTGCAGTGAATTCAACCAAGTTGAAACAAGTCTAACAAATTCCTTTTCTTCCTCTCCATGAGATAAGTCTTTGGCTGAATTTCTATGGTATATGCCACATACTAATGTCAACAGATTATTTAAACTGTGACAGAAGATAATCTGCATTTAAAATATAATTTTTAATCTGCCATGTAAGGTGACCGTGGGATTCATCAGCCAACACCATCCCTAATGTAAGAAAACAAGGGAAATACTTCAGTCAAAATTTGAATGACTCATTTCGGAGGCACTGGATGGCAGAACTGCTGGAGGTAAGACACTTTACTTCAAAATGTCTGTTGTGAATGTATAGACAAAATACAAGGAAGAACTAAGGCCAAAATTTACTTAAAGGGCCTCAGAACCACCACACAAAAATTACATAAATTGAGAGTTGTTTCTCAGGTGTTGTGAATTAGGGAATAAAAGACCAACTGTCAGTAAAACAATGGCTGCTGTGAGTGTTGCTGACTTTAGAGTCAAATGATCAAAGCAATAATCTAAAACTTTCACATGGGCTTGGAGAGCAGAATTAGATCATTTCCACTTCAGCTGCATGGATCTAACAAGTTAAGAAAACCAGAGTGGATGTGTGATGTTAGAGACTGCAGGGAGATTTTCATGTCACTCTCTGTCTGTCGTGCACAGCCAAGATTGAGATATCACTCAAAAGTGTTCTTTCATTCCTATGTTAATGGAAGCAAAGATCCCTTTTAAATACATCAGGCCATCAAATGTCTGAGAATATTAGGAGTTTCTTTATTGTGCTTGTGTGTTAAAGTCTGCTGTGGCTCCAGGATCCACAGCTTGCACCATAAAACCCACAGGCAAAACATGTCCTGTGTGAGTTAGAGCCTGAAGGAGAAATCAGATGGAGCCAGTCTGAGGAGTGAGAGTCTGGGCAGAGCTGTGTGACTCCTCTTGCTTTGAGTTGTGTCCTTGTCTGTGTGCCAGCTCTGTTGGCATGGTCTGTGTGTGTACAGTGCAAAAGGTGCTTCCCCTCTGTCCCCTCAGGGATTTCTGATGCCAAAATGCATTTTGTGCCTTGAGCTTTGCTAGCATAGGGCAGTGCCTGGTGGCCCCTTTAAGAGATCAGTGAGTGAAGGGTGCAGAATTAACCACCCCTTTCTCCTCAGGCTGATCTCTTCTCTATTTCAGTGCCTCAGTTTCCCATTCTGGGCAGTGAGAAAAGACAGAGCTGCCCCAGCTAGTCCAGCACTGCGTGAACATCCCATCAGCATCACACACAGAGCAACACCCTCAGGGTAACGAGGCCATGTGAGTCATGGATGGATGGAACTGAGCTTCACCCTCTGCACTTTCTTTTCATTCTCTATGGGTACCTCTACCTCAAATTATTCCTTCTTCTTTTGCCTGTCTACAGAGAGAATTTTCATTTGGTTTACTTTGGTGCTGCTTTCTTTGCTCTGTGGGTGTTTTGGTGGACAGAATTTGGCTTAGGTCTCCCTTTCACAGCTTCTGCTTGCTCTGTTTGGGTGTGCTTTCCCCAAAGCTGGGCTCTTTGAATTATTTCTGTCCCACTGACAGCTGGGGATTGATGTGAATATGAGCCAAAGCCTCCCACAGCCCAGACTTCGCTGGCTTCCATCCGAAGTTGAGCTGCTCTAAAGGTAATTTCAGATGTCTTGGAGGAAGGCTGCTGCCCTGTCAGTCCACTCAGTAGGAAAAACAGAGTGCAAGGAGCAATGCCCACTGCTCACTAAGATAGCAAAATGTTGGGGTTTTTTTCTTTGGTCTGTGGGTGTTTCAGTTGTTTTCTTGGCATTCCCCTCAGAAAACACCTGTGGGATCAGCTGGGGGCACAGACCTGATGTGTGGGGGGAGTGCATATTCTCAGCAGTAAACCCTGCACCCTTAAATGGCAACTCTCAGTCGAAGGCTTGGTCACCACTGCAAACCTGACACTTGCAGGGCCCTGACACTGTGCACTTCCAGCACACACAACCATTCCCTTCTCGATTTGCTCAGCCCCACCTGCTCCAGGGTTACACCCTCTGATCCAGAAGCTCTCCAGGGATTCCCAAGAGACTCCTTGTTTGAGTAACTGGCTGAAGTGATCTTGGTGCAGTGACTAAAGCTCTGACAGCATATCCATTTGATTCCTCCCAGATGAAGCCAGCAGAGGAACGAGATGCAGGAAACCACACCCTGCTGACTGACTTTGTCCTCTCTGGGTTGTCCAGCCACCCAGAACTTCAGCACTTGCTGTTCTTCACCATCTGCTTCGTTTACAGCATGACTCTCATTGGGAACCTTCTCATCTGCATGGCCACAGCGCACCCCACCCTCCACATGCCCATGTACTTCTTCCTCCGCGTCCTGTCCTTCCTGGATATCTCCACAGCGTCAGTCGTTGTCCCCAAGATGCTGGTGAACCTCCTGTCAGAGGACAGCAGCATCTCCTACCCAGGCTGTGTCACACAGCTCTACTGCGTGGTGTTTTTGGCAGCCACGGAGTGGTTCCTGCTGGCAGCCATGGCCTACGATCGCTTCGTGGCTGTGTGCAGCCCCCTGCGCTACGCTGCCCTCATGGACACCAGGCTCTGCCTCTCCCTGGTGCTGCTGTGCTGCTGCAGTGGCAATGTTGTGTCGGTGGTGCAGACAGCCTGGGTGTTCACCTTGTCCTTTTGCGGGCCCAGGAGGATTAACTATTTCTTCTGTGACATTCCCCCGCTCCTCGCGCTCTCCTGCACGGACACCTCGCCCTACGAGAAGCAGATCATCTCAGCCACCGTGCTCGTCATCTTCACACCTTTCTGCCTCATCCTGCTCTCCTATGCCTGCATCGTCTCCAGCATCCTGAAGATTTCCTCTGCAGAGAGCAGACACAAGACCTTCTCCACCTGCTCCTCACACCTTACTGTTGTAACACTCTACTGTGCAAGTGGGACTTTGATTTACTTGCAGCCAAAATCCAGTAATTCACAAGACACTAAGAAAATCCTTGCTCTCATATACACAACTGTAATTCCTACACTAAACCCACTGATTTACAGCCTGAGGAATAAAGAAGTGAAAGAAGTACTAATCAGAGTGGTGGCTGTGTTGATAAAGAAATAAAGATTTCTTGTCTGTAAATGTGTGGATTAAAAACCTTATTTTCATTTTTGCTGGTTTTTAATGGTTTTACTCGGTGGGAGCTGCAGGCATAAAGATCTATTCATATTTGTAAATATTTTGTCTTTATTCTTTTCTTCACAAGTAAATGATACAGAATTTCTATCTCGATTCCTTCCTTAGGAGTACAATATATATATCAGACATTTCTCCTAAAACAGAGCATCTGAAGCCCACCCCACTCCCCATGTCTGATCCAGGGATCCAGGTTGAAACTTCTCACTTCCATGAGGAAGGGCAGGAGTTCACCTCACTCTCACACTGAATAAATACTCCTTTACAGTGATTTTTTCAGGGATTATGTGTTTTGCTTTGCCTTTTTTTTTCCTTGTTATATGTTTTCCATTCCTTCCAGCAGAAAAGAGGTCCACTGAATGAAAGTGATAAGGAAATTAGTTCACTTCTTTCAGAGACTCGTGTTTTCCATTTCTGGTGTGGGGAAAGTAAAGGAAAGGAAGATTAACTACTGCTCATTCCTTATTTCCAGCAAGAGCTCAGTGTTTGATACAGGCCAGTGCCCACACACTCCAAGCCCTGTGGAGTCTGAGCCCACAGCATGTCCCAGTTTGGGAAATTCCTCCAGGCACAAAGACAGTTTCAAGAGCATTGTCTGGTATCTGCAAGGGCACACAGAGAAAAGAGCTGCTACACCCTAGGAGTATTTATTTGGGAGGGTTTTGAAGTTTATTTTGAACAGAACAGGCACCCTGGCCTGGTGAATAGCCTGGGCCTGAGCCTGCAACATCCAAACTGTAATTTCCATACTGAGGTCAAGCAAAAGAAATCTTCCTTACCCGTGTGGTCATACTGCCTTGGAAGGCTCTCTGTCAGAAAGGTTTCATCTGAGAGTTAACTGACCAAAAAGGCAGCAAAGGGCAGTATAATTGAGTATAATGTTCTTTTTTTGTTTAGTTTGCTTGTAAAAGAGAAAGGCAATGCAAGTCATCTCAGGATGAAGTCATTGCCTGACTTCAGAAACTTCACAACAACAAGTTAATGACAAAGTTATTAATTGCATTCGGCAATGTTGTTTGCTTAGCTCCTCTAGGGAGCTTAACTTGTCTCTGTATTGTTGAAATGCTTTTTTCTTTATAATTAGAACACCAGAGAAAGAGTTAATGAAACTTCATTTATATTTCTACAGACTTTGCTTCTGGGAGCTGATCTACTTTTTACCTCTGTAAAAACAGAGAATTTTTTTCTCATTTGATTCCCTGAAAAGATAATACCAAAAGAAGCATTTCTTAAAAAAACAAGTTTAATTACTCTAGTATAATAACAGTAGTGCTAATCACTTTAAGGGAGATTGTATTCCAAATAGTTAAAGCTTTTAATTTACCTCTTTTAAAGAAGTTTCAGACTCTGGTCCAAGGAGAAAGAGACATCCAAAATCCTCCATAATTTATTTGTATAAACCTTTATTACACCTGCTGCAGTGCCCTCCCTCCAAACACTATCAGCAGTTGACTCTTTTTCCTGAATTCACTTCTTCTGTTTCCTATTTCCATAGGAAATGGAAATGCACATGTCCTTGTGCATGACAGACACCCCAAACAGAAACTGATGTGGTAGAAAGCAAGGCAGGTCTGGTGTCAATCACAATTCCACCTCTAGCAAGGAGCACTGATTTTTGGTCTCCAAGAGACACAGGCTCTAGTTTTGCTAGAGCCAAGCTCACTTACACTTGCACCATCCTCTCTCCTCTATAAAAAAGGGAAGTCCTGGTTAAATTATGCCACTCAGTGGAGCACAGCTTCACAAATAGACCAGGGCAGAAGTTTGTGCCTGGATTCACCTCCCCAACCCCAATATGTGAACTATTGGTTCTAGCATTTTTATGGAAGAATGCGTTTAAAAAACTCATCTATTTTAACATTTTAATTTCTTTCTATTAATTTTTTTCAGAAGTCTGTGTGAAATAGTATTTAATAATTAATTAATTCTCCTTTTCTGACAAAAATTGGTACTGATGGAAATGTCTCTCTCGAGCTCTGCTGAGCTCTTGCCATGCTGCCATAGTTTATGGTTCTGTCGAGATCACCTCCTCTCATGGGTGCACTTGATTTCCTTAAGGAGGCTCCAAAACCAGCTAAATTAGTCATTGGATATGTGTCATTGGTGCAGTACATGATTCTTCACTCTAGAACCACAAAATGAAATTTTAACACTGTTGGAATTTGCTGCTTCTTTAATTTAGCTTAGGACATTAAAGGTCAGTGCTGAGTTTAATTTTTTATTAACATTACAAGGGGTTTATGAATACACGTGTATATATAGTATGTCATGTATACTGGAAAGAGAAAGGAAGAAAGGAAGAGAAAAAAAGGAAAAAGGAAAAGAAAAAAGAAAAAAAGAAAAGAAAAAGAAAAAGAAAAAGAAAAAGAAAAAGAAAAAGAAAAAGAAAAAGAAAAAGAAAAAGAAAAAGAAAAGTTAGATTTATTGAATTGTTGAATTTATATTATAGGTGATCTGGAGAATCCTAGATGATGGCTCCTAGAGGTCACATGGTTCAGAAATAATATAAGTTACAGTAAACAATAAATACAATAAATAATTATAAATAAATTCGTGCACCTTAGAGCTTTAACCAAGACCCCAAGGCACCTGAGTCAGCACTCCAGAAGCACTGCTGACACCCCAGTCCTGTCATTCTCACCCTTGGAGCCAGAAAGAACCAGCACAGTGCAGAGACAAGGGGAGAGTTATCCAAAGGATGCAGAGACAAATCCTTTTCCAGCCTGGCACACAGAGCTCGCCCTGAAGCTGCTCAGATCAGAGGCAGCCTGGGCACAGCCTCTGCTGCCAGTGCTGACATTTGGGCAGTCAGACCAGCAGCCAGATGGGTGAGGATTTGCAGTTAGCTGAGAGATGAAATATCAGTTTATACACACAGCCAGCATAAGGAGCCCCTCAGCTCTCCATGGAAGAGATGGAGAAAATAAAGAATGTAAAGAAATTTTTTGACTACAAGACATAACATGAAATTTTGACCTTTGACAAAACCATCAAATAGTGACATAAGGAGGTGCTTTCCTTATTTGCTTTTGTTACTTTCTTACTTTTCTCTTTTTTTTTATTTTTCTTATTCTGAATTCTACTTCCTTGTGTTACTTTCTCTTCTATACTCTATAAGTTGTTTATATGTTTTGTGGGGGTTTTTTGTTTCTACTGTCAAGAGGGATTTCATTTCTCACTTGTCTCTCTAAGGGAATTAAACCCAAACTGCTCTAAACCTAAATAATCCTTACAGGTCTGTGTCAGCGAAGGGAGACTCGGACACCAGGTGGTCGTCAACAAGACTCAATTTATTGATTACAGATTGCTCATTTTTATAGTATACTTAATTAGCTTCATACATATTGCAAAGCTAAGCTCATCATTGGTCACCTTGCATTTGCGTAATTGCAGTTTAGTTTGTTACATTTTTAGCATTTTCTAAGGACAATGTTTATTCTTTTGACATCTTGTTCTGCACAACAGGGACTTTCCATCCATCCTGTCCTGAACACAGGCATTCTGTTCCATACATATACCCATCCTGATCTGTGCACAGAGACTTTCCTCCCGTCCTGTTTCCTCAGTTTAATCTTCCCATGGGAACTGTCTGTTGCCCTTAAGGTTAGCATAGCCTGCTTTCTGCATCTAGCAGCTTATTGCTTTCTGTTAGTTTACTATTTTAAAACATTTCTATTAACTTGGTGCAACTATTTTCCCTTTCATGTCCCTTTTCTTCCAATCAACTCTGCACTAAACCCTCGACACTTCCTAAACCCTCGACAGGTCTGAGAATTTTCTCTCACTAAAGCATTTTCAATATGTTTTTTTCTCTATCTCAACATTGCTGGTGAAGTTGCTAATGCAGTCATGTGCAGATGCCATGGTGCTGAGCCAAAATGATTTTTGCCTTCTTTTCTTTTACATATTCTCTGTATTCTTTACACATCTATTTGTAGCTCTGCAGCCATTGTTGTATTCTAACTAGTTGTCCCAGTCCTTTTTCCTGCCCTGATAGGCAGAAAGACAAAACACATTCCAAGGCCCCTATCCTATGTTGGTTCTCCCTAGGAACCAAGGTTGAGACCAGCTCTTCTGTATTTTTATAAACAAAGTTTAGTTCCCATCTGCGGGAGAAGACTTAGAAAATGGCTGAACTGGGGGGGAAACTACCTCACCTCTTAGGTCTCTAACTGGTGATTTTTGTCAAATATGCTAATTTGCTAAACTTATAAAACTGTATTCACCCCACAGGGGTGGGCATTTTGTGGACATTTTCCAAGTCTGCCCCTGGAGGCCTCCAACAAAGATCAGCCTTTATGTTACCTCCTACACTAATATCATCTCAGAAGATGCTGTGTTGTTTTATTTCCAGGTTCTTTAATGCATCAGTGCTAACTCAGAGATGAAACTACACAGGATTGCTGAAGAGAAGTGAGATGTGCTGGAGTGGAAAGCTCAGCTGTGATTTCCCCAGGAGAGAACAAGGGTGTGGGCAGGGCTCCTTGTGTGGTCAGCACCCAGGGTGTGTCACGGTGATGTCTTTGCAGGTGATTGATTACAAACAACTTTTATTAGGCCCTAGACATTACACCATACTGCACACTCCATGGAGGATAAGAAAACGTGTGACTGACCTTCCTAAACTGATGGGAGGTGAATGTTGTCCCCATCTCACATCTAGAAAGCTCCTCATTGAAGGAGCAGGAATATCAGTGGTGAACAGAGTTTCTCATGAGAGCACCAGATTTGGTGTCTTTGGATTTGCTGTCTGCTGTGGTTTCTGTATTCCTCCTGACAGAAATATTTTCCCCAGTGTTCTCCTGATGGCCTTTTTCATCTCAGTGTTTCTCAAGGTGTAGATCATTGGGTTTAGCATGGGAGTGACCACAGTAAAAACAATGGAGACCACCTTGTCCCTAGGGTATTTCTTATAAGGCTGGGCATAGGTGAAGATGCAGGGGATGAATATTAAGCTCACAACAGTTATCTGTGTCCCACAGGTAGACAGGGCTTTTTGCTTCCCTTCTGTGATGCACGTCCTTATCTTAAGCAAGATGACAATGTAAGAAATAATCAAGAACACGAAAAGGGTAATGAGAATCACTCCACTATTAAACACCATCTGTAGTTCAGCCCTGCGAGTGTCAGTGCAGGCCAGTTTGATGACTTGAGGGACATCACAGTAGAAATTGTCCAGCACGTTTGGGCCACAGAATGGCAGCTGAAGAAGAAAAGCAGTTTGTATAACAGAATGAAGAAATCCAGCAAACCACGCAGCTGCCACCAGCCCTGTGCATGTATTCCAGCTCATGATGGCCAGGTAGCGCAGTGGCTCCCAGATGGCCACAAAGCGATCGACTGCCATCCCTACGAGCAAAAACGACATGGCACCTGCAATGAAATGGAAGAAGAATATCTGGAGGAAACACTCACTGAATGAGATCACTGTGTGCTGGGAGAGCAGGCCTGACAGCAGCTTGGGAGTGTTCACCGAGGAATCGCTGATGTCAAGGAAGGCGAGGTTGGCCAGGAGAAAGTACATGGGTGTGTGGAGCTGCTGGTCCACAGCCACAGTGGCCATGATGGTGAAGTTCATTAGCCAGGTTATTACATAGATGAGAAAGAAGATCACATAGAGACAATACTGCAGCTTGTGACTCTGTGTCAGGCCCAACAGGACAAAATCTGTCACAGTGGTGGTGATGTTCTTTAATTCCATTCTTTATCCCTGCACCAGCAAGAGAAATAAAGATTACTAATAAATAAATAGAACCATGGCTAATAAATAATAAGTGTGTGTTGGACTATAGATTTATTAAAACACAGAGTCATAGAATAATTTACATTGGGAGGGATTTCTGGAAGTCAAGTCTCACAAACTGTGGACTGTTCAAGTATATGGCCAGTCTTATAAGAAAAAACCCCAGGCTGCAAAGCTTTGTGATTCTGAGTGCAGGTGTTGTGTTACCCAAATGCTGCTGGCGTTCCAGTGCTCAGGGCTAGCAGTGTTTCTGCAGGCACACCTTTTTTATGGGTGGAATTCTCTCCCTTGACTTGCTGGCCATGCTGCTTCTGATGCAGCCCAGGACATGTTTGGCTTTCTGGGCTCTGAGCAGACGTTGTCAGGACATATCCAGTTTTTCATCCACCAAACACCCTCAATCCTCCTCTGCAGGGCTTTTCTCAATCCATGCACTGCCCAGCCTTGGGATTGCTCTCACCCAAGTGCAGGACTCTGTACTTGGCCTTGCAGAACTTTCTGAGGTTCAGCCCATCCTACTTCTCTCCTGCCAAGGTCCCTCTGTATGGCATCCCTTCCCTTTAGAACACAGAGCACAGCTTGGGAAGCAGCACCTCTGCCTGGAATGCACCTCACTGAAAGCAAGGACTTGTAAGTTAGGCTGAGCTGAAACTCAATCCAGGAAGCTGCAGGGGTTCTCTGTCTGAATATAGACAACAGAGGCACCCACACAGGATCTGCTTTCCCTAATCCTCCACTCCCATCATTTGGACTGGCTGGACATGTAAGCCCACATTAGGCCAGGTGTCTGTGCACTAAAAATGAGTCAGGACAAGGGAGGTGCCTGTCTCAGCTCCCACCAGGGTCAAGAAGTCTGGAGAGGGAATGTGCTCCCCCTAAACGTGACACCACTGTGGTCAGGCTTCTCCTCCTTGGGTTCCATGGGCAGCTCAGTCTCAACCCCAATTTCTTTCCAGGTTCTGGTCTTCCCTTATATTAGATTATTACAAAGATCTCTGCATCATAGTCCTTGTCTAAACTTTTTTTTCAGTCCAATAAGTGGCATGAGTTAAAATCACAGAGAGTGTTTCAAGTTCTAAAAGAATGCTGTTGTAATATCCAGTGAATTTGGAGACACTGTGGGGAAGTTCTAAGAGAAGATGCAGTTGCTCACCTGCAGCACAGCCCAAGATGACTGAGCCATTTCCCCGATGGGAAGTTACTACCTCTATTTGGCTGTTGAAACAAAAATCTAATTTCTTACAAGAAAAAGCCACATGCAGAATAAACCACAACTGTTTTATTTCCCCCTATAAACTGTTAAACTATTCCCAAACTGGAATTTCAGAGAACTGGAGAAACCAGAACTTCCTGCACATTTCCATTGCCTCTGAATACTCTGCAGGGATTCTGTAATTTTTTCCCATCACAGTTAGCTCCTTAGTGTCAGTAAATAATTCCATTTTAAATCCTCATACACATAATCCTATTTTCTGCTTGAAAATTGCAGATTTTTTCTGCAGGTCCAAAAAGGAAAGGCACTTTTGATATGAAATCACGTTTTTTAATAATCCACAGTTAACACTGTGTATTGTTTGTTCTCATTTCCCATAGAATTTTCACAGAAGCTTGGGGGAGAGAAAAAGCAATTTGCATTCAACTCTAATCCAACCTTTCTCTTTTGCTTCAGCATTCTCCCTAACATAAAAGTAAGATTGAGCTCCAGCAAGAAGGTGAAATACAGCAATGCTGTGACAGCTGTGACTCATGCAGCACAGCCTGCCTTCCCTCAGAGCTCTCCCAGCACATGGCAGTGTCTCTGAAGCTGTTTCCATCAAGTAAGATATATCACCAGTGATAAGCAATCATTTTAAGTCACCTTCTCTTTCACTGGCACTGGCAGTGTGTGGAATTCCTTGTCCTTCCAGTATTTTTGGCAGAAAGAGCAAATACCTTCAGCAAACTCCTGTTTCTGTGATCCAGCTTCACAAAAGCTATGAGATTTCATTCTCGAGTTATAAGTGCAGCACAAATCTACTCAGAGGAGCAGGAGATGCAAACCTACCTCCAGCAGAGGACTCCCACAACCTTCCCTTATAGGATTCCTGATGCCTTTGTTAAGGGAAATGATGTGATTCAAGAAGAAAGCAAAATCTCAAATCACCTTGCACTTCTGGTCATTCAAAAAAGAATAACAATAATATAATTAGCAAAACTAGATTTTGTCAACATGGGGCTAATTAAAAAGTTCTTGCAGTGCTTCATGTCATGTGGATCAGGACCACGTGCAGATGCAGGAACCTTGTGATAATTGGAGTAGAACTAAGATGGAAATTTTCATGGCAGTGTAGTCACTTCTCCCCTCTGCAAGATGAGAAAATGCAAATTATAACTCTCCCAACCACAGACTCGCTGCCCTGGAGCTTGTGTTCAACTGTGCTTTGAAAAAAATTTCAGTCATTGCTACAGGATTGTCATATCAGTAAAGCCTTCAGGGCAGTGATTATTCCAAAACACTTCTCTGCTCCTTTACAAAGTGATTTTAGTTATATAATAAAAATTGATCTACACGTACACAAAGGAGCACAGACACCCACCCAGAGGTAGAGAAACCACAGTAACCTAACCAGAGAAATGGACACTGATCCACCTCCTCCAAGGGCTCTTCGAGGAGATCCAGCAGCCCTGGACACAACCCCTTCAATGCCCCACTGAGTACAGCCCTTTGGGCCCCAGGGGAGTGAAGAGTGCAGCCTCTGTCCAGAGTCCTAGCTGCAGGACAGTGTCAGGGGATGTGGAAAGAGCATGTCTGCTCATATGGGGACATCTGGTCAAAGGAGCCATAAAAGGCATAGAGATAAACCAGAACTGATGGGGAGGCTGTGATGAGAACAAATCTGATCAGGCACCCAAAGGGGTAAGGATGTGTGAGGCTGAGAACACTTTTACAGTAGGGAAGTAATGGGAGACATAGTCATAAAACCTGACCAGTTAGCACTAACAAGGCAAATAACCAGAAACAAATGGCATCACTCACAGCAGCTGATGAACTCTCAAGAACCTAGAGGCAGCCAGGACTTTGCAACTGATAAGGATGCAAACCTGAGTGTCCAGGATGTTGGAAGACAGTGGGATGTCAGCTGTTGATGGACTGTGCAGGGACAGGGAGCAGCCAAGAGAGGGTTAGACAGAAACACTTCCAAGAGGCTGGCTGGGTATAAACCTGGGCCAGCCAGTGCTGGTCTGCCTGAGCTCTACACTGACCACCACAGCCCTGGCTTACTTAATCTTTCTGTAACTCTGTCTGTGCAACCTCACAGGGTCCATCTGCATGCTGCAAGGACCAAGTGCCAGCTCCCAGGCAGCCAGCATGTGCAGGTCTGGGGCCAGCTCCTGAGGTCAGACAGGCACATTGGGAGAGCAGAGACCTGGCCTGTGGTACAGCTCCTGAAGCCAGTGGGAACTCACCCCACAGCCACTGAGGCAGGAATACTTTGTGTCCACAAGAGCAGCTGCTGGGAGGGAAGTGAGGGGCTCCATGCCAGCAGCTGGGGTAGGACAGCACTCACAGCATGTGTGCCCAATTCTGGGGGAGGCAACTGTGTGTACATCCCACAAACCAGGAGTGTGTGTATCCACCAGCAAGAACTCAGACCAGTCTGGGCAGGGTTATCAGGAAGGCAAGGGATCCATGTTGGTACTGGGAGGTACCTGCAAGTGTGGTGTGCCTGTGGGCACATCAGTGCTGTGTCTTTGATGTGTCAAGCTGGGCCAGCTGGCAAGTAGGGGACCTGTGGGATGGGTCAGGAAGCTGTGGTCCATGTTGGAGTGCTGGGTGGACAGAGGGGTCACACCAGTGCTCAAGGGATTTGTGAGTGTGCATGTGCTTGTGAACCCTGAGGGTGCCAATGAGTCTGCCACCCCATCCTGCCTGGGGTGTTACCTGTGTCCTGTGTGGGGTGCTGCTCACAGCAGCATCTTGGCTGGGGCTGTCTAACAGCCATGTCAGTACCATCCATGTGTCATTGTCCAAGTGCCTGTGTGTGACAGCAGCTCAGCACCATGGCTGGCTGACCCTGCCAACAGGACAGGAACAGCTGTGTCCTCAGCTTGGACAGAAACCCTGGGTACCTGGCCCTCAGGCTGGGATGTCAGTGGCCACACAGGAGGGTCCTGGGCCACAGCTGCTGATGGCAGCAGCTGCTTTTCACATGGCTTAACAAAAGCATTCAACACCTGCCCTGAGGCACAGGGGCACAGGAGTTGGCTCAGGTGTGCCTGCAGAAACACTGCTAGCCCTGAGCACTGGAACGCCAGCAGCATTTGGGTAACACAACACCTGCACTCAGAATCACAAAGCTCTGCAGCCTGGGGACAGGGCCTCCTTAAGGTCATCAAAACTAGACACATCCAATCTAGATTTCAGCCTACTGCCACCCAAACATGCATCTTTTCTGGCTCTACTGCAGAGAAAGGGGCATGGGGTGTGTGCAGATTTATCATGATGGAAAGTCTTAACTGCATTCTGCAGACAGTGCTTCCAGGTCCCATATACAGATTCAGATGACAGAAGCTCATTTAAACCTGTGATGTATTTAAGCCAAACACCATGCAGAGGCAACTTTTCAAAAGTCCTGAGTGAGTTACACATCCAGGCAGGGAGTCCAAGGCCTGGGAACTCTGCTTCCTGGCAGTCCTCTGGATACCAACATCCCTTTCAGAAGAGCTGAAGGTGACAGTTCTTCTCCAGCCATACTTGTTTTCATTTGCAATCACAGCCCAAAGCCACTGCAATCACCACCTCACAGGATCAGTTAAAGAAAACCACCCTGGTCTGAAGGGTGCACAATGAAGGCAATAGCTGAAATGCTCCTCTGGACTAAAGCAGTGACTTGCATTGCCTCACACAATGATGTGCCACACAGTTTTCCTCAGCACAAGCTTAGATGTAATGGGCACTGAGCCATGGCAAAGCAGTCCAGGGGCCACAGTCTGATTGTCACCCTTTTACCCACAGGCTGGCAAAGCAGTGCTCTTCATCCCAGCCACAGCACAAGGGATGGAACCCTGGCAGGGTGTAACTCTTCAGACTAGACTCAGCTGAAGGTACTGACACATCAACTTGGTAGCAGCCACAAGAAAAGAGAGGGCAGAGTCTCCAAGCTATCTGTACTCAGCACCCTTTGCACTCCCCTAAAGATGGGTCTTCTCCAACAACCACTGAGATTGAGAAAGAGACTTTGCTCCTCTGCTTTGCTCACAACATCATGGGGAAAAACTGGAAGGGAGACTGCCAGTACCATGGAAAAATTACAACAGCATTACAACCTGCTTCCTGCTGCCACCCATCTCTCAGGGGAGAAGACATAACACCCCCAGCTGCTTTGCCAGCAGTTCACACACACCATGCCAAAGGGAAGATGGGCAATTCCACAGCCACAATCCTTTGAGGGGCTCATGCCCTTCCCCAAATGCAGATAATGTTGAGATTCAGATGGCAGTAAGAGGGATGATTCCTAAACTGAGGATGCACACAGGAACATAGATGGGGAAAAGATCGCTCACCCTTCCTGGATGGGGATGTGTGAAGGGGCAGGGCTCCCATCTTTCATGGGAAGGCACGTGAGCTCACAAAAACAGGGCCCAGCCCAGGGGAGGCCTTAAGCCACAATGTCCTTCAGAGCTCCAGCCAGGTCAGGGAAGATGAAGTGGTAGCCACTCTCCAGGGTGCGCTTTGGCAGCACCCTCTGTCCCTCCAGCAGCATGAGTGCCCGCTCTGCCCCAAAGACAGCCCGCACTGCCCAGGCGGGCACTGGCACCAGGGCTGGGCGCCCCAGGGCTGCAGCCAGCTCCCGAGCAAAGGTGCCATTGGAGGTGGCAGGGGAGGATGGGGAAACACCATTGAGGATGCCTTGCACAGACTCTCTCTCCAAGGCATGACACACAATCCCAGACAGGTCCCGAATGTGGATCCATGGGAAGGGCTGGAGTCCAGAGCCCAAGGGGCCTCCAAGTCCCAGACGGAACGGCAAGAGCATCTGAGCGATTGCACCACCATGTCGACCCAGCACTACACCTGTGGGGAGAAGAGAGTGAGACCAGGAGCCCCTGCCCAAAGGGCAAAAGTCCCCTCCACACCCAGACCAACAAGCAGGAGAACCCTTAGAGGGCTGGACTGGAACAGGACACCAACAAGGAGAGACAGAAGAACTGATGCCCTTTACCCACCTCTTCCCACTCTTGGCCCAGTGGTAAAGCAGAGTCACCCTTAACAAGCATGTCCCACCTCACCTGATCTCACCACAACTCCACGAGCTGAGCTCCCAGGGATGAGAGCTGCAGCCTCCCACGAGCTCACCAGGCGTGAGAAGAAGTCAAAATCCCCTCCTGGACTGTCTTCAGTATACTCAGCCGTGGGGCTGGGGCGGTAATAACCTGCAGGGTAGCAGCACAAAGAGGGTCAGGGTTGAATGATGACACCAAGCCCCCCCTTCCCCATCAGACCATCTTCTCTGCCTCCAGGAGCCCAGAACTCCTGTGAGGAAAGGCTAAGAGAACTGGGATTGTTCAGCCTGGAAAAGAGACCTAATTGCAACCTTCCAGTACCTGAAGGGAGCCTACAAGAAAGCTGGAGAGAGACTATTTACAAGGGCCTGGAGTGCCAGGACAGGGGGGAATTGTTTCAAATTTTAAGTAAGTTTATGTTGGCTATGAGGAAGAAAATCTACAATGTGAGGGTGGGGAGGCCCTGGCACAGGTTGTCCAGGGCAGCTGTGCTTTCCCCTGGATCCCTGGAAGTGCTCCAGGCCAGGCTGGACAGGACTTGGAGCAACCTGGGCTAGTGGAACGTGTCCCTGCCCATGGCAGGGGTGTGAAACTGGATGGTCTTAGATGGCCCCTTCCAACCCAAACCATTCAGGGATTCCATGAGCTCGAGCACTCCCCTAGGGACATCCTCACATGAACAGCACAGGGTCTCTGATGGCAATGCCAACAAGTTTTTGAACTACCAGTGCACTCTACAGGTTCAGCAGGATGCACTCAGGCAGCCCCAAAACCCACACAGGCCTGCAAGCAACACAGAGCTGGCTGGAAGGTGCCTGCTTTGATACTGGGCATCACAGAGCATAAACCATGGCAGCTCTAAAGACTGCAGGAAGCAGAAATGCAAAGTTGGAGATAACACAGAGAGCTTCAGCTGAGGCCTTACTTAGACAAACTGGTTCTACAGAATGCCTAAAGGCTTTCACAAGGAAACACAGAGAAGCTCCTCTCCTAACGACACCAAGACAAAGCACAGGGACTCAAATTCCTCTCCAGCAGTACTAAAAAAGTTATCAAGGCTTGCCTAAACACAGTGACACTGATGGCAATGAAGCTGACATTTCAAGGTGCTCCCATGGAATTGTGTTTCTGTCTGCAGGTAAAACCCCTCCAGGTCAGCATGAGGGATGTCTTGGCCAGCCCCAAGCAATACCTACGCCAGTGACCAGGACCCAAGCACGGGGTGGCTGTTCAGCAGCAGCAATGGCTTTGGCCAAGGTCTTCGTGGTCTCCACCCGGCTGCTGATGACTTCTCTGGAGAAAGCATCACCCCACCTGGAAAAGGGAGAACCATGGATTATGCCCCTCACAAGGGCACCCCAGGAAACATTACCACCAAGGGGGATCCTGGCAACACCCACTCACAAGCACAGGAGAGGTCACAGGAGCTCCCCCCACCCCAGAGCAAAGGGAGGATGTGTCACCTTACACTATAAATGCAGGGGAACTTTGGAAGATGGTGGCTCTTCGCTTCCCTTAAAAGACTGTGGGCATTGGACTGCCTTAGGACACAGTCAGCAAAGGAGCTAGACACCAAAGCTGGTGCTCCTCCTACAAGTCAAACTTTGGTTCTGATTTTGCATTATCAAATACAGGCACCCAATGTCCTTCTGGAAATGTGGGACTAATTTCTCTGGTCTCCAGATGTAGATCCAGAAGGGAACCCAGGCCCACAGAAATGTTTCAGATTCTTGAGGATACAAATGTCAACAGTTAGTTAACTCAAGAGCTTCTTGGTCATGTTGTTTCCTCCCTTTCCAAATTCTCTGACAACACAGGACTGTCTTGCCCATATTGTATATTCCCTGCACTATGGAAGATCAAATTACCTGCGGAAAGGGTTGAGGACATTTTCACCAGCCAAGTTGACCACAGCATCGCACAGGGGCAGTCCAGAGCGGGACAGCTCTTCCTAGGCAGAGTAACAGAGACATCATACATCAAGCATTCCCTACAAAGAAGCAGGGCAGGTTCCTAAGAACTCCAGCCAGTGTCTTCCTGACATTTCTAGGGCATAAGCACGAATGGAGAAGGCTTTGCTCCTTGGAGCTACAGCAGTACCCATTCCAATGACTGTGACCCATGGAGCAGCCAGCAGCCCAAGAGTACATCCACAGGAGCCAGACTTCCCCTGGCAGCCAGACTTCCCTCTATGGCACGGAAAGCCAGGGCACGCAGGCTTCTTTCTCAGCCCTGTCGCGTTCCCCCTCTAGTGAGCGTTCCCATCTCATACCCAGCTGATCCGGTCCTTGCCCCCTTGTCGAGACACGTGGGTCACTTGGTGCCCTCGGCTCCGCAGCAGCTGTGTCAGGGCCGTGCCCACGAAGCCGGTCCCTCCCCCTGGCGAGAGACAGACAGGCCGTCACCGCTGCGGCCCTGGGACACCGCTCCAGTGCACCGCGGCCCGCGCCTGGGGGTGCACCTGGCCCGCGCACCACGTCCAGCCTCCCGTACCCGGGGGGAAGAGGCGGGCTGGCTCCAACCCGGCGGGCAGCACCCGCGGTCCCGCCTGAGCCCTTCCCCGAGCTCCGCTGCGCCCTCAGCGCCCCGCACTCACCCACCAGCACCCGCATGGCGNGGGGAGATACAGGGCTCGGGGAACGGCCCGGAGCGGGGCCGGGGGCACGGGGAACGGCCCGGGGCTCATGGGGGACTCGGGGAATGGCCCAGAGCTCATGGGGGACTCGGGGGATGGCTCCCGGCTCGGGGGCTGCGCCTGGCACTGCGCTGAGCGGGGCAGCAGTGGGGAGGCAGCAACCCGAGGAGTTGGTCCGGCCAATTTATCAGATTATAGAAAAAGCAGAAGGGAATGCCCAGAGGAGCTGTGGCTGCCTCATCCCAGGTAGTGTCCTAGGCCAGGTTAGACGGGGCTTGGAGCAGCCTGGGATAGTGGAAGGTGTCCCTGCCCATGGCACGGGCTGGAACGAGATGAGCCTTGCAGTATCTTTCAACTCAAAACAGTCTGAGATTGTATGATTCTGTTATTCTATGAAGTGTTTTTTTAATATTGCTAGTGTAAAATGAAGAATTGTGCAGTTGGGAATTAGGCAGGGGCTGTTTCATTGACCCTAAACCTCCCTTCTCTCTGACACCTGCTTGCATGTCTCCTTGGGGGTCATGCAAAAAGAAATTCTTTCAAGGATGTCATTCTGCCACTGGACTTGAAATGTCTCTTCTGAGTTGTCATGAAACACACACTGGAGACAAAACTTTCCACCTGCAGACAGCTGGAGCAGCCTTTGCTTTGCGCAGAGTTGCCTTTGTTGTCAGCTCCTACCTGTGTCCTATGAAGAGCAGAGGGGACAACACCCTCTACACGTGGGTGGCTCTTCTGAATCAGGAACAAATGCTTGAGATAATTTTACCTACCTGTCCTCAACTCAGTCCACCTAACCATCTATTCCTGTCTGTGCATACAGCTGTAGCCACTGGCCACCTGTCCATGCATCCCTCCCTCCATCCCTCCATGCATCCATCATCCTTCCCCCAGACCCCAGTCTGTCACTGAGTCACAGAGTCTTTAAAGTTTGGGAAAGACCTCCAAGATCATCATTTGGCTGAGCCCCACATAAATCATTGCACTAAGTGCCCTGTCCAGTCTCTGAGCACTTCCAGGAGTGGTGACTCCCTTGCTTCACTGAGCAACCCACAGCTGTCCCTATCCCTCTCACCACCAGCTCTATGAAAGTGCTGTGTCCTGTGGTTAAGCAGGGAAGAAATGGGGTTTCTAGAAGGAGCCAGCTTGGAAATCTGAGAGACTCCAGAGTTATTTGCACAGGAAGGTGCATCTCTGTGCTTCACAGGACGAAGGTGGAGATGAACAGCTGGTTTCTGTGTGGCACATGCTGTCAGGGGGGTGGGTGAGCTGGAGCTGCTCTCCAAACACGGTGTGGTGTGGATAGGCCATGATGGTGACATCAGCTGAAGGTGCTGTGAGCACATTCTCCTTGTAACTCCTCTGTAAAGGGCAGATGGCTGTGCCTGAGGGCAGCCTGGGAGGTCCTACAGTGTGAACTGTCAAAAAAACCGAGTTGTAAGGGACCTTTGGATATGTCTCAAACCTGTATTGTTCCCCCACATCTCTCTGTGTCACGGTGTTTCACAGGATAGAATTTCCTAGAAAGACAAAACCCAGCATGGATATCTCACTTGTTCTCAGAACTGCAGTGTATCCATTTAACAAGGAACCTGCAGTCAGTCCCAGCCTGTAACAGAGTCCCAGCACCTGAGGAAGCCTCACACTCCTGCTTCTGTCATGGGACAAAGACTGCCCAAAACTGCTGCTCACATATGTGAGAACCATAATATTGGAATGGTTTGGGTTCAAAGGGACCTTCAGTGATCACCTTGTTCAACTGCCTTACCTTGGGCAGGAACATCTTTCACTAGACCAGGTTGCCCAAAGTCTCATCCAACCTGGCCTTGTACCTTTCCAGTGCTAGGTCATCTACAACCTCCGTGGGCGACCTGTGCCAGTGTCTTATCACCCTTTTATAAAAAATTTCTTCCTTGCATATAATCTCAATCTACCTTCTTTCAGTTCAAAACTGTAAACCCCATCCTGTCACCACGGGTGTCACCCCAGGTCCTGTTAAAAGGTCTTTTTGTCACACTCTTAAGTCTCCCTGTATATATTGAAAGGCTGCAATAAGCCCTCCCCAGAACCTTCTGTGTTCCAGGCTGAACAACCCCAGGTGTCCTGGGGTGTCCCTTTAGCAGAGGCATCCCAGCCTTCTGAGCACCTTGGTGGCCTCCTCTGTCTCAGCCCAGCAGGTCTGTGTCTCTCTTGTTCTGGAGGCCCCAGAGCTGGATGCAGCACTTCAGGTACAGGTACAAGAGCAGTGGGGGAGAATCACCTCCCTTGACTTGGTGGCCACCCTTCTTTTGATGCAGCCCAGGATGTGACTGACTTTCTGGCCTGTGACTGCTCATTGCCAGCTCAATTTTTTGTCCACCTGTATCCCCAAGTCCTGTTGGAAAGCTGAGACAGAGGCCAATGCAGCTGTACCATGAGAATAGCATGAGCTACTCATGTTTTACCTTCTCTAATACCATATTAGAAAAATTTTGTTCTTCAGAGGATGATTTCTTTTATCCTACACCAGGCATTCAAGAATGTTAAAATTACCCATCCTTTTCTGCTGCCTTTACCTTTCAAGGGATAATAACAAAATCTCAGAGTAAATAAATCACACATAGATATCTGGTTTTCACATGCATTTAACATGCCTTTACTTTTCTGGACTCTGTTCTGTGAAGGGCAAACAAATCCTGGGTTCATTTTCTAGCATTTCCAAACCTCTTTTAAAACAGAGCAGTCTTTAAGCAGGAGACTTTTAAGAAAGGCTGACAGCATAGATTCTTAGGGGGAAAACAAGCAAAAAAACCCAAACCCAAACATCTCAAATCAAAGCTATAGTGTATACATAGACCTAACTTAGATATATTAAGGTCTAGTTCAATAAATATGAGTGGTGTGTGCATGAATTGGAGAGTTTGGCATGGATTAAGGTCTGGACCTCCTGACTTCAGCTCATCAGCACCACCAGTTGATCTTCATGAGCAAAGCCCCTTCTCCAGGACCTTTTATTTGATTTCTTTGTTGTGTCTTCTGCAAGTAAAAGTCTTTCTCATGGCAAGCCTGGCTTCTTTGTTTCTGAGACAATAAATGAGAGGATTCAGGAGGGGCACAACCACCGTGTAGAGGACTGATACCAACTTGTTGGCACGGTAGGTGTACATGAGCTTGGGATGGGCGTAAGTGAAAAGGGTTGTGGAGTAGAACAAAATCACTACGGTCAGGTGGGAGCTGCAGGTGGAAAAGGCTTTTTGCCTCCCCTGAGAAGAAGGAATCTTCAACACAGTGAACATGATGCAAATGTAGGAGGCCACCACAGTGCACAGAGGTACCATGATAACCATCAGAGCCAAGGTGAAGTCCACTAGCTCAGCCAGAGAGGAATCGCTGCAGGAAATATTCAGTAGGGGCGAAATGTCACAGAAATAATGATTGATTGTGTCCACATCACAGTATGAGAGCTGGGCTAGAAAGCTCAGCTTGGTGGAAGAAGTGATCAAACCACACATCCAACAGCCAGCTATCAACTGAGCACAAAACCTGTGATTCATGATGAGTGAGTATCTGAGAGGTTTGCAGATGGCCACGAAGCGATCGTAGGCCATAACAGCCAACAGAACAAACTCAGTACAAACAAAAGTCAGAAAGAAATACAACTGTGTCATGCACCCCTGGAATGAGATACGTTTGTCACGAGAGAGGACATCCACGAGCATCTTTGGCTCAATGACAGAAACGTACCAGATCTCCAAGAAAGACAGGTTCCCTAGGAAGAAATACATGGGTTTTTGCAGACTGTGGTTGTTTCGGATGATGAGAATGATAAGTAAGTTTTCCAACACAGTTAATAAATAAACCAGAAGTAAAGTAGAGAAGAGAAGCAGCTGCAGTTCAGTAGTGGTGGGAAAACCCAGGAGAATGAAATACATGACTTTGGTTTCATTCCTCCCACCCATTCTGTAGAAGAAAGATGAACCTTATCCACCTGCAATAAATTAATACAGTGACACCTAACTATGCAGGTTTAAATCCACAGCCATATGTTACACCACCACTTGAAGACACTGTAAAAGTTCAGACATTTTGTTGCTGGGTTTTTAGAAATTAATTTTGTGAAATTTATCTGCTCAATTCAGAATTTTTCATTTTAAAAACTAAAGCAAGTTTTTTACTTTACATTTCATGGAGATAAATATACATTACAAGTCTTGTCCCATCTAAGACAAAGGTCTAAAATAAGCTGGATGAATGATGCTGTGATATTATCCATCCAGTATGAAGAAATGATAGTTTATGAGTTTGTAGATAGACACACTGCCAATGTTTTAGTTTCTACATCAAAACATTTCTAAAGTTGTATCATGTATATTCCATGAACCACGAGAGAAACGTAAAATACCACAAGAATATATTCATTTTGATATTAAAAAACCCCTTCAAACACATCAGAAGAAGCCCACTAGAGGTTTCTATATCTAGCTCAGAGCACACTTACATCTACACAAAGTCTGTTGAGATAAAAGGTGCACACAGCATCCCAGATACAGCATAAGTGCAGGCAAATTATAATCCTGGGTCTGGTTTGTTTGCAACTAACTTGGATTAATCCTTCAAAAATAAGAATGGCTCAGCCTGTGTTACTGAAAACAAAATTGTTCTCAACCTTCTTTGGAGGGAATCCACTGCCTTAGTTGATCCTGGAGAATATGATCAGCAGGGCACAGATGAAGTGCAGACTGATATGTCAGTTGTGTGATTTATACCAACACAGATAAATCAACACTTGATTTACCTTTGGTGTCTCATGAGATCTGATTTAGAAATTACAGCTAGCCTCCCAATGGAAGCAATCACAGTAAGAGGAGGGAGTTATTGTTTCCTCTGTGATTCCATGCAGAGTAGAAGTAAGAAACTCTGAAGATTTTTTTTTTTCTGAGACACTGAACAATGAAAAAATACCAGCTAGTGTCTACTGATTTTTATAGGGCAGAGGAAAATAAAAACATAAACTGAGGCAGGGGATATGGCAATCTTGTACCAAAAGGTGATTAGAAAAGTATTTTAGTGCCCTAATCTAAATCCATAGCCTTAACTGGTAATTGCTTTTGAAGTGATTTGGGATGAGTGTAGTTTCACCTTCTTTGGAGTTACTTGTACAATCTTCAGATACACAAATAGCCAAGCTATGCATTTTCTGAATTTTATAATACAGTACAAATATGTTAAGAGCAAAAGGAGGATCTGAGACAATGTTGGTCTGTTACCTGATGAGGTCAGGGCTGAGGTCCTGCTGCAGGATTTTGTAGCAAAAATTCAAAACCTGCTCTGGTCTCCTCCATTCTGCCAAGGGGGAGCAACCCCTGGAGTCAGCTGTTTGTAAAATCACCTTCCAGTTTGTCTCATAAGAGGCAGATATCTTACTGAAGCCAGAACCATGGTTAAAATTACATTCATACAGAGAGAATAATGGGAGTTTAGCATCTAGCAGAGTTGGAATTACAGAAGTTATTTGGCTGTTGGATCATGGAGTTTGATTTAATTTGAAAATATATAAGAATCTAGTGACATTTGACATACCTTATGGTATGTTGGTTGAATTCTAACTACTGGCAAAGCCATATGTGCATGCTCAGGAATGTAAGGGCATCTCATGAAGGAGGCATCTTTAAAATAATGTAAGTGCATGGAGAAGGAAGAGTGGTGTAGTCAGAAGCATGAGTGTTAGTTCTTACCTCATTTCTGTTGGGCTGCTGAGGATCCAACTACCATGGACCAATATTGGGATCCCCACAACCCAAGGAAAATCTGGATAACCTAGAGAGGTGTTTACTAAAGCCTGCTAGGATGTGAAGATAGGACTCAGGGTACATGCACCATGCAAAGGAGTTGACATAGCTGGGTTTGTTCAATGTGGTCTATAATTGGAGGCTGTGCTGTGGTCAAACAGGTACCAGGTATGAAAAGGGACAGAGACAATGATTTGCAGCTCAGTAGTTGCTGTTTAGGCCATTAGAAGATAGGAGGTCAGAACAGTGCTTAAACAGTCTCCCAGAGAGATGATAGTACCTCTGACGTTTTCAGCTCTCAGCTAGACCAAGCCTCGGCTGACAGAGAGATGGTGAGAGTTATGCTATAAAAGGGAAGTAAAATTATAAATACATTCATATATGGAGTACTGCATCCAGTTCTTGGCTCCCCAGTGGATGAGTGATGTGGATGTGCTGGAGAGCATCCATTCCCTGGGTAGTACTGAACACGTTGCTCCGGAGTGGGGAGCTACAGCCAGATTGAGTTCCCTAAAAAACCAATTTCTGTTGCAGTTTGAGATACCACAGGCTTTTCCATTTGACATCCAGGTCAAAGAACCATACAAAAACTTAGGCTGGAAGGATAGAACTTTACTTCCAGAATTTTTTATCTCACTTTGCTGTCACAAACATTTCAGTGGGGTCAGGTTTTTTCAGGTACTTGTCAGGACAAGCATTGAAAAGCTCAAAGGACAGAGATTTCATTACCTCTCTGGGACTGTGTTGTGGTGCTTAATTACTCTGATCAATTTTATTGGACTTTTTTTTTTTTTGGACTATCTTATCTGAATTTAATTTGTTGCAACTAGTTCCTGTTGCTTTTGTCTTTTCAAGCATGTTTCATGTTCTCCTGTCACAGCTGTATAAAATGACTGTTATTATTTGAATTACTGAAGTTCCTGTGAAGTTCCTCATTCCTGTGAATAAAGTTGAGATAACTATTTATTTGATGCCTCAACTTCTTGAATCCTACTTTCATGTTAAGTTGGATCAAAGTCAGAATGCAATTTTGTTCTTTGATGCATGCCAAAAAAGTACATTAAGAGAAGGCAATTATGTTTATTGCCTCTTCTACTCCTTGGAAATGATGTGTAATGTGTTCACTTAGAAACACCTTTTACATTCTCATAGATCCATAGATTTTAGCTGAACATGCAAATTGACTCGGGAGAAGGAATTCTTAACAACTGATGTTGAAAGAAAACCCTAATAACCATTTTTGTCAAAGTAAAAATCTTATTAGACAAATTCAGGATTCAGACAAATTCAGCTGGATGATTTTCTTCCAAGCACCACATTAGTGATCAGATGCAGAAACTCTGGAGAGAGCAGCCCTGCTGCACAAGACCTTCAATAAAGTGTCCTTTACCTCCTGGTTCCTCAGGCAGTAAATTAATGGATTTAGCATTGGAGTGACTATAGTATAAATTATGGAAACCATCTTGTTGAGAGACAGGGAGTTTATACTCCTGGGCCGGGCGTACATGAAGAGGGTGGCTGAGAAGAAAATGATGACCACAGCCAGGTGAGAAGCACAGGTGGAGAAGGCTTTCTTCCTGTTCTGGGCCATGGGAATGAGCAAAATGGTTCTGATTATGCAGATGTAAGAAATTATGATGACAGAGAGGGGGATCAACAAAATAAGCAAGGCCGAGATGAAGTCCACCATCTCGGCCACTCGCCGCTGAGAGCAGGAGAGGTTGAGCACGGGGCTGATGTCGCAGTAGAAGTGGTTGATGACGTTGGGACCGCAGAAGGAGAGCTGGGAAATGAAGGACACCTTGAGCAGGGAGAGCAGAAAGCCCAGCAGCCACGAGGCCGTGGCCAGCTGCAGGCAGGCCCTGGGGGTCAGGAGGAGCGGGTAGTGCAGGGGGCTGCAGATGGCCACGGAGCGGTCGTAGGCCATGACGGCCAGGAGGACACACTCAGTGCACACCAGGGCTATGAAGAAGAACAGCTGGGCCATGCAGCCTGTGAAGGAGATGTGCTTATTCCTCACCAGCAAGTTGAGCAACAATTTGGGCACAGTGACCGAAATGTACCAGGCCTCTAGGACAGCGAGGTGGCCTAGGAAAAAGTACATGGGCTTGTGGAGCTGGTGGTTGCTTATGATTAAAGTGATGATAATTATGTTCTCAGTGACAGTCAATAAATACACCACAAGGAAAATCACAAACAGCAGAGCCTGTAGCTCTGTGGTGGTAGGGAATCCCAAGAGGATGAACTCATGGATGTGGGTGTCATTTCCTTGTACCATGGTGACCTTGAAGACCTGGAATGTATAAGGAGGAAAAAGGAAAGAAAAAGGGAACATTTTGCTTTATCTCCCCCAAGCATCCTCTTCCTACTGGACTTGCAAATACACAATTTAAGTAGAAATTCCACACCAGTTATTTAATTGACATTCTTTATTATTTAACCAGTTCTGAATTTTTTTCATGTCCTACAGCAGGATTGGTGATTCGGATCCTGACTCCAAGAAAATGTTTGGGCTTCACTGATTTCTTCACAGACCTTCTTACCCCTATCTTTACTTAAAACACAGTCAGAGGGGAAGAGGAACATCATTAAATGTGCATTCAGTCTCAGTCCTGAGCTGTTCCCAGGATAGAAGCACAGTCCTGCTCAGTGGCTGCAGCCATGCACAGCAAACTTGGCTGGAGCTCTTTTACTGTCTCCCTTACTCTTGAATATTTGCAGAAGAAAATAAGTATTTGTTCTCTCACATAGAGTACTTTAAATAAGTTTGCTAGCATTATGGGATAGATGCATTTGGGGTTTTTCTTTCGAAATTGAAAAGGACTTCTGCATCTGAAAATTTCTCACATTTTCAATAGATTGACTAAAATAGGGCACTTCTCCCCCCGAATAACAGTTTTTACTTAGAGTCTTAGACTACAATAATTACAGTAGCCATACATAATTTTTCTTCTGCATTAATTGACAAAATTAATCTTGATTTATCACAAAATACCTGAGGTTTGATGTTTATTCTTTTTCTTTTCCACTTCTTAGGGAAGGTTTCAAACATGTTTTTACCTATTCCTGCACATTCCTATCCAATAATCAGCTGACTCTCTAGAATGATGTTCAGTAGTCGTCATTCACAAAATATTTTTCATATAAAATTAAGAAATAAATCCATTAATGTTATGGAAAAGAAAAGAAAAATAAATATGTATTTCTGTGATTTCATTATTTATTTGTCTTTGAGTTTCAAAATATTTCAAATTTGATTTTTCTCTTGCCTACGGATAATCTGTGTAGAATCAATCTAATTACACAACTTACATATTTCATTTCAAGTACATCACTTCTGCCAAATAATAAAGTGACAGGATACTAAATACAGTTTCATTTCTAAGGATGGCTTTCACCATCTCCCAGCTTTCCATGAGATTTAAGCTGTGGCAAATGCTGACAGGTGAGGCAGGTAACTCATTTTCCAGTATAGCCAGAATCTATTCCAGTGGAGATTCAAGCAGTACAGGGGAAAAAAAAAGAGTCTAAGTGATTTAGCATGCAATAGAATACAAACCATCATTGAAAAGTGCCTGAATGAAAAGGAGATCAAAAAGAGAAAATAAAAATTATGGTTCCACATTCCAATAGAGGCTTTAAAAATTCCAGACCTACCGTATAGTACCTTAGAATATTGACTGGCAATAATTTAATTTTAAAAGGGTGATTAATTGGATTAAATAACAGATCACTCTCAGGTAGCATAGAAAGATAATTTCCATGTTTCAAGAGTGAAGCTTTTCAGGATAAAAATAGTGGTGAATGTTTTTTGCATTCTAGTCCACTGAAAGTGGAATACAAATGCCTTCTATCACCACACAAACATGTTCAGAAGTACTGCTACTCCATAGAAAACACAGAGAGAGAGTGAGGGAAAGGTTATATTTAACTTATTCTCTCAACAGAGGCCATAAAAAAAGCACATAAAGTACAATGAGAAATTTCAATATTTTTTTTATCTATGAAGTCCAGCTCTGCTTTCCTTTCCAAGCAATTCCTCTTTCTTCTCTCTGACACTTCGAGAAATGTGTCCATGTTTCTCTTGAAAACGACTCAGAGAATCCCAGAATCCAGGATGGTTTGGGTTGGAAGGGACCTCAGAGCCCACCCAGTGCCACCCCTGCCCTGGCAGGGACACCTCCCACTGTCCCAGGCTGCTCCCAGCCCCAGTGTCCAGCCTGGCCTTGGGCACAGCCAGGGATCCAGGGGCAGCCACAGCTGCTCTGGGCACCCTGTGCCAGGGCCTGCCCACCCTCCCACCCTCCCCATCCTCCTCCTGGATATTTCTTTCCAATATCTGATCTAAACCTATTCCTGCGCAGTTTGAAGCTGTTCCCCCTTGTCCTGTCACTGCAGTTCCTTGGAATGCCATTTCCAAGACACAACTTTTGTTGGTGTTCTCAGAGCTCAGGTGAGATCAGATGAGAAGAAAGACCTCAAACAGAGCTAGAGAAAAGGAAATTAAATGCTCTTTGTCTGAACAAGAGATCAGTATCTATGCTTCTTTCTGTCTTTCATTTTGCTAAAACCTTACCCCTTTGTTTCTCTGTTTCTCTCTGAATGGCTGAAAGCTGCTGCTTTGTAAAAGGCTGTGAGCATAAACAGTTCCTGCAGGCTTCTGTTGCTTCCACTGAGCTAAGATTTCCCAGGATGGTAAAGTATCACTCAGTATATTATCCTTCAAAGCCCAAGAGAATTGAGAACAGAATTAGAGGGAATAAATTTCCCTCCTTTCTCTAAACCTCACTGAAGGTGTTGCTCTGCTTGTTTGCTTGTTATTTTTTTATGTGCTAACTAGCTATTGTAGCACTATTCATATTTTTTTTTATTTTCTCCAGAGTCAGTGCTCTCTATGTGACAAAGCATCAGACTGGAACTCAGGACATTTGTACTTTCCTGGTGGCTCATGATGGGTAGCTTGGACCAATAAAACTTCACTTATTACTCCCTTAGTTTCTCCATACATTAAATAATTATTACACTGGTCTTGAAAATTACTTGAGGTTTCACAGAGAAAGCAGCACCCAAGCATTAAGTATCAATAATATTGTAGGTGTGAAAGACACCTTTCAGAGGGGAAATCCAACTCCCTCCACGTGCCTACAACCTAGAGTGAGATCCAGCCAGAGAGAAGTGACCACAGTGCAAATTTCCATATGTGAACTACATGACTGAGCTCCCATTAAAGTCAACCAGGGGAGAGTCAACAGAAAAGAGTCTGGACAGTGTTTCACCTCATTCAAAAGTAACCAAATTTTTTTGGGATTCATTTTCCAAAATGTGTGTCTTTTCAAACACAGTTGAGTGACCTTCACAGCCTCCAGCTCTGTTTTCTGGGTTGCGCCTTCCAAACCTATGAAGATGTCTTGGATACCCAAGGCATTAAGCATCAGTTCCCTTCTCCAGAGGAGTAAAATAAAGCATATGTATCCCAGACACCTATGTGTGGCTACAGGAACTTGCACTTTGTGCTGCTGGAAAATCCATTGCTTGGGAAAGTTAAGAGTTCATCTGTGGAAATCTGCTCCTCATAAGAAGTAGAGTGCAAATAAATGTAACCCAGGCAGACAATCAGAATGTTCGAGCCTTCTTTCAAGGTACTGTCAAACAAAAAAGGAACAGTGAAGCACTACAGAAGAGACATGTTAAGTTTTCAGGCAGGCCTGCATGTATTTCAGCAAATAAATTCAATTTCTAACTTAATTCAAGGAAATCTCCAGTTGTTTATTAAACACACCTGTATGTGCAGAGTTACAGATCTCAGAACTCACAGATTCTGTTTCATGAACTGCATTCTTCATGCTCTTTTCTGGGCTGTAATACAACTTGCAGTTACTTCAAAGAGAAATCTCTAAGAGCTCACAGCAATAAGGACAGAGCTCAGGGAAGAGCTGGGTGAAATGCTGTGATGTGATGTGCTCATAGCAATCAACTCTGTGGGTTTAATGCCAAGTAAATCTGTTTGTGGGGGCCATGGATCACTTGGGGTGGGTGTTATTAACTCCATACATGCAGACAGACTTTGTGTTTGTTGTATTTATTGATGAAACTCATGTCAACAGCTGGAACTGCGGAGAGACATTTGGAGTTGTACCAAGCATAAAATAAAGTTGCTTATAACCACAGTACTTTTGGATGCCCAGGGACCAGAGCAGGAGGATGAAATTAAGAAAAGCTGGGTATTTGTAAGTCTAATTGTGACCTGCTAATTCTCATCCCACTCTTCCTGCTTCTCAGTACTCTGTTAAATTAATGATCCTTCAGGGGTGTAAATAGTAGCAATGCTAGGAGCAAGAGAACTCTGCAAAACCTTTAAATAACTTTGCATATGTGAAACTTACCTTTATTTTTATGCCTTATTTTCTTGTTACTATTCACCTACCCTTTCTTTAGCCTACCTTTTCCATTATTTCTTGTTCACTTTCTGTCTCCTAGCATTTTAGATTAGGAGTAAGCTTCATTTTTAGGCATGTAGCACATAGCATCCTATACCTAACAGACTGGCACCAACAGAACAGAATCACCTTATGTAGGTCTTGAATAATTCTTTGTAGACAACTGTATTTTCCATAAGTAAATGAAGATAAACCCTCAATGGAGTAGCTTTCTTAAGCATCCTTTAGCTCTGGTGTATCTAAAAGTCTCCTTTAGATTAAACTGTTATGCCCTGAAAGTGTTTATTTCTCTCCTATGACTACAAGAAACACTTTCATTTCAGTGTGCTTGGAAATGACTGGAGTACAGAAATTTGCCTCTAGGACAACTGCTTAAAAAAAATCCCTACATTCTAAAAAACCAAAAATCTCCACATGGGAAGTTTAGGCAGTCACCTTCTTGCTCATCACAAATCTCAGTGTTGTTGTGTCAGGCAGTAAGTGGCTGTTGCAAGTTTCTTGTTGTTTTCCCATTACTCAGGAGGCAGCACTCCCACAAAAGGTGGAGGTTCCTCCTCTGGCCCCGAGCCCAGCTGCTGACACAAGGCTGACACAGAAGGGATTCACTGGGCTGGTTCTTGTTCAGCTGGGCTGGTTCTGGTTCAGCTGGGCTGGTTCTGGTTCAGCAGGGCTGTGAGCACAGGGGGAGCAGAAGAGAAAGGGAACAGGAGCTGCTGGGGTGCAAGGATTGAAAGAACAACAGGTGAGTGTTGTGGCTGGGGGTAATAGGGTGGGAGAGCAGCTGAAAGCAGGGGATGGAAATACTGACAAACACAGAATGCTACAAAGTCTTTTCAGAAGGCTGGCACAAAGGAGGAGGTGGCTGAACCACAGCTGTGAACAGCCCCAGAATGGATGGAGAAGGGAAGCTGACCTAGAGAAAAGGATTGTGACCCTCAACTTAGAATGAAAGGGACCTGCACTGCTGAGAGACACAGTAGAAAGGCCAAGGAATCCAAGGAATCCAGGTCAAAAAGGAGAGCTAGACAGAAAAGAGAGAAAGAGGAAGAGAGAGAGGAAGAGAAGAGAAAGAGAGAAAGAGAGAAAGAGAGAAAGAGAGAAAGAAAGAAAGAAAGAAAGAAAGAAAGAAAGAAAGAAAGAAAGAAAGAAAGAAAGAAAGAAAGAAAGAAAGAAAGAAAGAAAGAAAGAAAGAAAGAAAGAAAGAAAGAAAGAAAGAAAGAAAGAAAGAAAGAAAGAAAGAAAGAAAGAAAGAAAGAAAGAAACAGAGCAGAGACAAAGGCGCTGGCCAGGAAAAAAATAAAACCTGATTCAGAGAAAATCTGAAATGAGAATTATTGGTTTGAACAATTTAAAATGGTTTACTATTTTACTACTATTTTAAAATGAGAGCTCGGTGTATAGAATACCTATTATAAATATGTAGTATTTATAATAAATACCTAGATGTAAAACTTTCTATCTAGAAAAACTCATTTTTCTCTGTATTATGCCCAGATGTACAGTGCAAAACAAAATAGTACTCAGCATTTAACAACTACAGTATTTATTAATATGCTTTTTTTTTTTTTCCCACTTTGCTGTCAATCCAGAGTGCACAATCTTTTTTTCAACACCAAGGACATGAGAATCACAAAATTACATGGACTGGCTGTTCTGGTGACAGCAGGAATCACTGGCGCAATCTGGTGGGTGTTTAACCTTTGATAATTATTCTCAACTAGCATATATTTCTGTGGCCCAGACTAGGACATGTTTCTTCTACATGCTACACTTATGCACATACAATGTAAGCATTTACATGAAGCTAAATTCAAAATCCCCTGCAGCAGAGCAGCAGAGAAAATGAACAATTGTGGACACTCTTAACCTCTTCTGTGAAATTCTGGAAGTATGATGGATTGGGCTCTGTATATTCCTGTGAGCCCAAGTGTGTGTTTGATGTTCACAGCCCACAGTGACACCTCTGTGCTCCAGAGCAGCACATCCTGGCACGGAGCTGGAACTGAGCTCTGTTTATTCTGCACCAAGGTTGGCTTCAGGCTCCCTTGTTCTCGTGTCTCTGTGGTAGCCTCCCACAGTGAGGCTTTCACAGTGTGTGTTCAGTGCTCTGCAGCCTCAGATGAGGTCGAATGGGGTTCATTCAGAGTGCAGAGTTTGCTGGAACAATACTGAAGATCCATTCCAGCTGGAGGAATTAGGACAAGCTTTTCATCCATACACTCTCTGCAGCAGAGCAGCAGAGATCCATCACAAATGCTCCCATTTTTGTTGACAATACAATCAGGCTCACTTCAGAGGGGATCCCACACACTGGCCATGATGCCAGAATGATTTTTTGCTTCTTCTTTTAACTCCTCTTACATACTCTTTTATAGTTTCATGTATTCTTAGTGCTTTTAGCCCACACAGTTGTAACTTTCCAAGTCTGATAACTTAACTGAGACCCACTGTACTGTTAAACCAGGAGACCAAATATCCTGGGAGCCCCAGACACCAAAGGCCTCTCAGATACATATTTTTGTAAACTAAGAGAGGCCCATCCAGGGGGGAAGGTTCCTCAGAGAGGGGAGCCTCTCACTGGAAAATCTTTTATAAATATGTTAGTTTTGCAAGGCCTGTATTTGTGTGTATTTTGGTGTGCATGCATTTTTGGGGCATTCCACCTGAATGAAGTGCTGTACCCAAGGATCCTGAAATAAATACTGAGATAAAAACCCCTTTTCCCCATAAACTGTGTTTTGGTTTTAATTTTAAGACCAGAGAAAGGCAACAGCCAGAGCAAAGTGGTGCTGTAAACACCTTGCTTCAAAAGGCAACTACACAGTCAGTTCCTAGCATCAGCTGAGGCTAAGCTCTGCTGCAAAGCAGACACATTCCATTTGGAGCAAGTAGGCAAATGAAATCATTCAGAGATCAGAGTTAATAGATCTGCAGATAACATGAGGCTAGACAGCTGTGTTGAAACCCTCATCACCATATTGATCCCACAAATCTGTATTCTGTTAGCTTTGTTTTGTAGTTCCAGGAAAGGAAGCAGAGGAAGGGTTGATTTTTGTTTTTATGGTTGACTCATTGCTTTCTTATCCTGCCCAAGGTACCATTACCCCTTCTCCCCAGCCAGAGACCAGGAGCACACAGCCTCCCCTGATGAGGATGCAGTTCTGTAAGTTCATTCTGCATATTTTCCAAGATCCTGTCACTCTGGGCCATGAGGACAAGACTCATCTGAAAAGATTCATTCTTAAGCAGAGGATCCAGCCCCTAGAAGTGCTAATTTCCATTTTGAGACAATCCCACAGTGCCCAACTAAAAGGCCTTGAGCTGGGCACCAGCTCAGATTCCAGAGACTTAATATGGGGAAATACAAATCCATTGATGGAGCTCCCCAAAATCATGCAATGTAAAGGCTGCTTGATTGCACCTGCTCACACACCTAGAAGCTGGCTGTGCCTAGACAAGGAAGGCATCCACACTTCCCCTGTGTTCATTAAAAAAACCTGGGCCCTTTGGGATATTGTGTCCTCCCTCTGATTTAGTGTTGTCCACAAACCTGATGAGAACTAACAGATTCTAGATATGGAATGAGAAAGAGTTTAATCTGTTAGTTTACCAGACTGAAATTTCACAGGTTTTTAATGCTTAATTTCATTTAAATGAACCATATTTTATTGTTTTCTTTTTCTTTTTTGTCTCATGAATTACACTTTTTTTATCCCCACTGCTTCTTTGACTTAGATTTCCCTTCTTTATCTCTTCTTTTATAACACCTGCAGTTGTGTAACTCTCTAGAAATGCTGCTCTAAGGAGCCTAGCATATATGACTAGGGGAGAAATAAACTTTTAATTTATTATTATTTAATTTATTATTTATTGCCAATAAAACGATATGACAAAAACAATGCCTTATTTTTGTAATTAATTTGAAACTTAATATTTTCCAGTATGAGACATCATTTTCATACCACCACCACTCCCCCCTCAAAAAAAGTTAATATGGCTGGATATCATTGTGGGTTTGTGTATATGTGATCCTTTTAATTTCCCTCTATTAGCCTGTTTCATCTATTACTTCTAGTAAGCATTTCCACTTTATAAAACCTGTTTTTCCTGCTGGAAAATCTAGGAATCAAGACTGGTGGGTTCCCAATTCAGTGACCCATCAAGAGGAACCTGCATTAGTGATGAGAGTGGAGAGCAGTGACATCTGCTCCATGTCCTGTGGACTCCACAGTGCAGGAATGCAGACACAAACCTCTCAGCAAAATACAAACTGTGTGCAGTGCTTGGAGCAGGCTCTCACTGTGGAGAAGTAAAACTGAATCTTCCAAAGATGCACACCAGAAACAGACATGTTGAAAATAATTTTAAAGCAGATTAATTTGCATTCAGCTCGACTTATACCAGCTGAGCTGTCTGCTAAATGTAGTTCACATTGTATATGAAGGTCAACTAATATAAATAATATAATAGTATTTGTGATGGAGTCTGGCTGGATACTCACTGACATTGAATCACAGGGCAGCACTGCTGAAACACATAAAGATCTCTTGTGGGGCTCATCTCTCAGAAAATCTGAAATTTCTGTGCCATGATGTATTTATGTATCTTTTATTTCTCCCTCATTTGCAGAAAAACAGAATTAAATGGAACATCTCTGATGCTTCCATGGTAAGTGTAACTCCTCTGCCTTCATTAACATCACACTGATCTCAGAAACACACACAACTGTGACTCTGGCACAGAAAAGTCAGGACAGCTGAGAGCAAGACTGAATGGATAGGAAAGGATGCCTAACTAGAACAGGTACTCTTCCAGAAGAAACCAGAGTCTTTAAATTGTTACTTTCAGAAAGAAATTGTGGTGAATGTTGAAAATATTTTGGTTTAATTTTATTTTTTGCATCCCCTGTCACCACTCATCTCAGAAGCTAAAGGACAAGAGGCCTTGGCTCATTAGTGGTAACAGTCAGCACCATACACAATGTGTGAATCTCTGTGGAAGGAACATTTAGGTCACTGGGATAAATTATTCTCTGGAATTGCATATTTTAGAGCCATTTGCACTAAGGAAGAAACAAAATAAAAAAGTAATAAAAGAGGTATGGACATACTGGAGAGAGTTTAACAAAGGATGATGAAGGGACTGGATCATGTCTCCTGTGAGGTGAGGCTGAGAGAGCTGAGACTGCTCAGCACAGGGGAGAGAAAGCTCTCATATCTGCTTGGGAAAGCAGCCTGGCTGAAGTTACTAGCAGAGCTCTAAACAACATTCCTTGTGGAAGGGGATGTTCTTCTGAGTGTCAGAGATTAAGCAGTAAACAATACCCTGTGAAGCATCAGGGAAATACCTATCCATCATCCCAAAGGAATTAGAGAGAGCTCTTTCCAAAGGATGGTGAGATCCACAGCCCAGCTGAGGTGCCTCCATCAGTGCACAGGGCACAGGTAAGGAGCAGAAGGAGCAGAAAACCAGGGTGCAATCAGGTGTGGGGTAATTGCTGTCACAGGAACAGGGTGGAGAGAGGGCAGAGGAGACAGGCTGGGAACAATGGGTGGATTGTGAAAAGCTGCCTCTGAGTAACAGCCACACACAGCTTGGGAGCTGGTGGGTAAAAATCAAACACCAATTGCAGGTGTGTGGTCCAGCAGAAGGTGACCCACACCTCAGATTTTGCTGACAGTGACCCCTACTGATTTCAGAGGGAGACTGGGATGGATAACTCAGAGGTAGATGGAGGTGCTGAGGAGATTTGTGTTTGCCTTTATCAACTTCCCCAGCCATCTAAACACTGCCTTCATTCTCACCTCCTTGCAGGAGACAGGATGTGCTGGTGTTGACACCATGGTTGGCTCCAGTTGTCTGGGAAGGCACATTCAGTAGAGACCTCCTGAATGCTCAATATGTGCAGAAGAACTTGGTCACTGGAGTGGTCACTTTTGCTGTTGAAAAGTATTGGTTTGTCCTTTATTTCTTGTCAAATAGTTAAACCTCTCACCTGCCAGTTCTGCTGCAATACTGCTAGTGGAGCACAAGTGAGAAACATTCCAAAGACTGAATATGAGCAGCTTTAGACTGGGAGAAATGTGACATGTGAGGGTCACCTTCCAGAGCAAGGCAATTGGCTGTGACATTGTTTGGAAAAGGACAAAAAACATCCTTGGAAATACAGCTAGCATTTTAACTCCTTGAGATAAATATTCTAGCTCCTGCTGTGTTTCTAACAAAAAGCTTTCCCTCTATCCTGCACTAAAAAATAGAAAAATTCTGTAAAATTGAGATTTTATTTGGTTTCTCTAGGAGTTCAAAGTTAAAATATTAGCTCTAGTAAAATTATTGGTCATGCTGTTACAGCTTCTATGTTCCTGGGGAGGCTCTTTTTTGAGTTTCTAAGTAAAGAGCTATACTCCCTCTATCTCCACTGGCATCTTAGGGTTACATAGAGACTTCAGGCACTTCAAGACAATCAAAACTATTTAATTGATAATTTTGATCATCTCCTATGAAAACAGGCTGAGAGAGTTGAGGAAGACAAGGCTCCAGAAAGACCTTAGAGCCCACTCCTGTCCCTAAATGGGGCCTACAGGAAAGTGGGAGAGGGATTTTTACAAAGGTAGGTAGTGACAGAACAAGGGAGAACAGCTTTAAACTGGAAGAGGGCAGATTTAGATTAGATATTAGGAAGAAATTCCTCACTCAGAGGGTGGGGAGGCCCTGGCACAGGTGCCCAGAGCAGCTGTGGCTGCTCCTGGATCCCTGGCAGTGCCCAAGGCCAGGCTGGACAGAGCTTGGAGCAGCCTGGGACAGTGGAAGGTGTCCCTGCCGTGGCAGGGGTGGAATGAGATGGGCTTTGAGGTCCTTCAAACCCAACCCATTCCATGATTCTCTGTTGATTCTGTGATCCTCTCTAGGAAGTTAAAATGTGACACTGCAGGAAGAGTGCCAGGGTGCAGGTGAAAGGGAAGGATGAGAAGAAGTATTTGCATTATGGAGGGATATTAGAGAGCAGCACTGGGTGGAACACACATATTCTGTGCACACTGAGAGCAAAAATGTGTATTAATGTGCAGCAGCATGGGGAAGGTTTGCAGGGTAGCAGCTGTGTTAAATAAAGACCACTAATGTAAGAAGGAGCAACAGATACAAAAAGACAAAGAAAATGAACTTGAAAAGTCGTTGTTCCTCAGCAGGAGGAGCCTCTCTCCCTTCTTTTCCTTTCCATGTCTCTTAGATACGTCCAGTTCATAGAAGGGTTCATGAGATCTGCCAACAAGTACTTCCTTGCTGGGCACCAAGTGAATTTCTACTTGTTCACAGACCATCCTGAGAAGATCCCTCACCTTCAGCTGGCCCCTGAGAACCACCTGTTTGTCATCCCCATCCAGAGCCACTCAGGGTGGCAGGACATCTCCACAAGCCGTATGGATATCATCAGCACCTACACCCACAGGCAGTTCCAGTACGAGGTGGACTATCTGTACTCCATAGACATCGATCTCCAGCTCCTGGCACACATTGGTGTGGAGATCATCGATGCCCTGGTGGCAACCATCAGCTCTGGGCACTTCACCCCACATGGTGAGGACAAAGCCTATGGGGCACACCCCGAGCCACAAGCTGCCATCCCTGAGGGAGAGTGGCACTTCCATTACACAGCAAGCTTCTATGGGGGGAGCGTGTCTGAGGTCTACAAACTGACCAGAGCCTGCTCTGAAGGGGTGGTGGAGGGCAGAGAAAATGGCATTGAGGCTCGGTGGCAGGATGAGAGTCACCTCAACAAGTATCTCCTGCAGCACAAGCCCACGCGCCTGCTGTCCCCAGAGTACTACTGGGGTGCAGAGCTGAGCTCGCCCAGCATGGCCCACGTGAGGAGGATGTGCTCTGAGCACAAGGACAGCCAGAGACAAGCTCCTGAAACAAAGGATGCAAAGCCTTTCCTCTTCACACCCCCACTAAACTGAGGGCAATGGGCAAAGGAAGTTTCCCTCTGTCTGTAGGACTGCACACATTTTCTGCACCACCTAGCCCATGATGTTGGTCTCCTTAGCTAGAGAACACTAAACCCAGAAATTTCTTCCATTAGCAACTTTTTTTCCAACGTTTTGCTCTTCACCAGTTCTTTCATCTGCATGTTTGCAAGCACAGGCTTCTAGCCATGCTGAGAACACATCAAAATCAACGAGGGCATACTCAAAATGACAATATTTAGGCATGTGAATAAAGTCAGTTTGCAAACTTACAAATGCTCCCCACAGATTAGGGTGTGCAGTTATAATTGTCTTCTGCTGTTTTACATTATTTGCTGAAAAGATGTCCTAACAATAAGATAATTTAAGAATTTGAACCATACATTACTAGCAAGCTTCAATCACTTACTCCTTAACTCCTGACAAAATGAAAGCCCCTTCCTCATCATTCAAGCTATAGAACTATCTGATTAATTAAAAATATGGGTGAATTTACAAATCCTAAGTGTATGTGGACTATCAAAAGAAAATTAAATCATATTTAAAGTTTTTCGACTTTCCTTTTTCAGTATTAGCTCTATGTTCAGATACATCAATATTTTAATGATGTAATGACTTCATTAAAATTTTTTGCTTTGTATTCAGTAGAAATGAGAATACACAAAATTATGAAAATTATGTTCACAAGGAAGAATTGGAGCAAACCCATCCTGTCACACAGCTGCAGTCATATCCCTGTTGCTGCTGTGGGCCCCTGAGCAGCCACACGAGCAAGAGCAAGAACATCTCTTACTCTGCTGTGCTCCTGTCATGAATGAGCAACTTAGGCTGTCTAAAGAATCACTGTCAGAGGGATCAGAGAAAGTGCTTGTATTGAAATAAAATCTTGTAAAAATGCAGCTTAAGGAAGTTAAGCACAAATCAGACCAAGAGGCAGCGTGGCTGACCCATACTTAGGACACACTGGTTTGCTCAAACCAGGCTGTGCAGAAGGCTGGAGTGGATGGGAACATCTCTCATTTGTCTGGGTTATACATTTGTCATAATATCTGTTATGAATGTGATGCTCTTTGCTCCCTAAATCTTGTTTGGTCTTTTAATGGTGTTATCTGCTTTATTGCAATTGTATTCCTTAAGAGTGGTTTCCCAGATTTGAAAATAGAACAAGAAGATAACATCATGCTCAAACCTGGTTTGTCCAAAGACTGGGCAGTAAAAGATTACTGGAAAAGGGCCAGACAAGAGGAATCTGTGTGATATGAAGAGTTTTCAGATAAAGATTGGTCTGAAAGTTCAGCTGAAGCATTCTGGTTTAGCATACTTAGGCTAAAGTAATCAAATAATTTTAGATGAATGGAACAGGATACAGATTGAATTATAAGACTCAAAGAAAATCAATTCTGGTATGAACCAGCCCTTTTGAATCACTTTAGAAAGGGCAGATGATGATGGTCCAGTGAAATCATAGTGCTGAACTAGGTGAGGGGAGTAATTTAATATTCTTTTTGCAGCATGGCTTAATTCTCTGCTGCTGTCTGATTTCTCAATCACACTCTCTGCCACTGCCAAACAGGTTTTACCTGTGAAACCTGACCCCTTGGGAGACAGGACACTGCAAGTGTCCCACTCCCTCTTTCCAGTGGGGAACAAAGACCTCCACAGGTTCTGCAGCTCCACTCCCTCGGAACACCCTGAGGACTGGAACACCTCTCTTCCCCCTGCCTGCTCACTCCATGCCCCTTCCTTGCCCCATGCCTCTGGAAACTGGAAAAAGGTTTCCCACCACCTTCCCAGGCAGGATTGAACACACAATGCACAGAGAAGAGCTCAGTTGGCAGCTGTGAAAAAGGACTAACAAATGCTCTGCCTTAGGAGTCCTCATCTTACTAAGGTAAGAAAATTTGGGTGGTCCTTGCACCATGCAAATTCATGCTTTGTGCTGGGGTTAAACCTGGCCAGGAAATCGAGGGTTAATGGGGGTGGGTCATGGCAAAATATGCTGCAAGTGCATGAATAGAACAGACTCCAACAGAGTCCTGTGCCTGGGCCACAGTAACACCATGCACCAGGACAGGTTAGGCCATAATAAATGTAACTTTTTATTCTTTCCACTCAGTAAAACACCTGGCTGCAAGGAATGGCATAACAGAGAGTCTGTGCTGAGTTGCAATTTAACTTTTAAGACAGTATAAACATTTCTTGAGAGATTTTAGCCTTACTAGCTTCCAAAATCTAGTCCCATTGGTAACAAAAAATCAGTCTTTAAAAGGCTAACAAATGGATAAATAATGTGACACACATTATCAGGTCTGCTGACAATGCCAAGGCCTTCCATCATCAGAGATGGAATGGGCTATGGATATTGAAACTCACTCCTGTGCTATTTTCCACCCCTTATACAGGAAGAGCTGTAAGGACCTGGTAATGAGGATGTACAGAGATAATTGTGAGTGGTTCTGCTTGGGAGGAAGGAACAAAGGACTGACAAAATCGTGTCAGTGAGATGTCACTGAGTTCCACTGGGAAAATGTGGGAGGAAGAACCCAGAAAGATAACATGGGTGGGTTAGAACAGTGCACAAAGTCTTCATCACTCCTACCCAGGGGTAAGGCTGAGCCAGGATGCCTTTCAGAGCTTGGAAGAGAACTGAAGAGGAAGAATGAAGCTAGGAATTTCCTAATGTTCCTTAGTAGGCCACTCCACCTAGGAAAAATGTCCAGGATCCTTTTAGCTCCACTTGTCCACAGAGACTCTGCCAAGGAAAAATTTGTGTCCAGATTTCCACAAACCTGAATATGTGTCAGGATATTCTGGCTTAGGCTGGCAGCTGGAGTAGATTGCTGTTGATTGTTGTTGACTTTGTACCTAAGTGCTTCTGTTACATAAATCAGGTGGAATAGGTCTCTTGAAACACATCAGTGACAGCTCTGAGGTGTATTTGCTACTTCTTTGGCACCAGTGGGGTGAGATTTTACTGATGTAATCCAGCATACCTCAACACATGGCTCAGTTGTTGTTACCTGTAAGGGGAAAATGCTTGATTTCACTTGAGTGAATGAGAGCCAGGAGTCCATGTTCACACCTTAAGAGGTTCTTATTAAATCTCAGGTTCAGATAATATGAATAATTTACTGCTGTCACAACATTCTTACTTTTTTTCTCCATCAACACTAAATCTACTTGTTTTGTTGAAGTGTGGGTAGAAACTGAACACGAGTAAGCCCAGAGGAAACTGTATTTTGTTTTGTTGGGGCTTATGGATGTCAGTGAAACAAGAGGTTTGAACACGATTGAGATAATGGATGTAAAATGGGCAGAACAAACTAAACAAAAGAACTAAGAGTGATGGATCTGGGCAAGAAAATAGTAGGATAGGTGACCAACACATAACCTGGATTGGGCTCAGATCTTCAAACTTGGAACAAAACCTGATGGATCAAAATTGAGTACAAACAGTAATAAATAGCACCAGGTCAGGGCAGAAAGAAAAAAAAAATATAGATAACACCAGGACATAGCTTTAAGATAATCTCTGAGTTCCTCCTCCCATTAGGACTCAAATAAGTTAATAATTTTTATTTTAAGGCAGTGAATGGGCACCAGATATCCAGATCCTGTTGTTTTTAGTATAATGAAGTAAAATGTTGCATTTCTGTAATCAAAATAGTTCCATTGCATTCTCTGCACTCTTTTTTATTACTGTGATAATAGTTCTATGATATTCAGTCTGCCCATAATTAGACTAGGGCTACAACATCCTTACCAAGAATTTTTTCTCACAAAACCTTTGTCCCAGGTCATCCATGATTACCTTGGATTACTTTCAGACATGAGTTCCTGAGGAGTGGATCCAAGTTCCTCTGTTTTATCCTCATTTCTGACGAGGGTAAAATTTCAGACCAAAGAAGTCCCAGATTATAAAAATGTACACCAGAAACCTGTTTCAGACCCTTTTAACTAACCAACTAATCAATTAATTTATTAATCCTCTATTGAAACATAATCATCTTCCCTAGAGAAGAGCATTGACCACAAGGCCAGGGACTCATGTACCCTGGGTGGGACTCAGATCTCAGTAAGTTCCATCTTGGATCTCACCAAGCTACTGTGTTACTAGAAGTAGACAAATCTATGATAGTAATCTTTTCTTTCCTTTTTTATGAGGTCAGGCAGTTGATTAATTTTTGGAACCTTAGCAACATTTCTCAAGGTCAGGAATTGCACTGGGGCAAACCAAAGAGCTAGTGTAGGTCAGTTTTGTCATTTTGTTAAACTGAATGGACGAGGCCAAGGCATAACTAAAGGTTATGGTCCATGTTCTCTGTGGGAATCAATTATTTTGTGCTGGTTTGTGTCCCCATTAAAAGTCATGCCACCTTCAAAAACCCTGGCCTTTTAACAGCTGACACTGAGAGAGTATTGGCACCATAAGACAAAGGCTTGTGAAGCCTTAGAACTTCTTGAAGGAGAATGAAGATGCCTACGTAAACTGCTCCTCGTGGAAAAATAAATCTTAAAGCTGGTGCACTAAATTGGTGCCTGTTTCATCCACAAGGTTGTACATTCCACTTAGAGCCTGTACAAATCCACTACAGGCTTCTTTGTACTTGCAGGAATGTGAGGTGCAGGTGGATTTGTAGTCAGGGAACACAAGACAGGAATCATGGCTTGCTGCCTCCAGAGCTCAGGTTCACTCTCTGGTAGACTCACTCATCCGAGTGCTTGGAGGAAATTCAGAGTGATGCATCCAAAAGAATTGCCAGGAATGAGCTGTGTTCTCACTGAGGGAACAGGGGGCTGTGCTTTTTAATTGGCACCTGGAGGAGGGAAAGGCACGAAGCTGAACCTGTCCAGGGCAGTGGAGCAGTGAGAGAGCAGTGCAGCTGGTGAATGCAGGAGGACTGGCTCTGTCAAGGAACTGCTGTGGGTGGAACAGGCCAAGTGCCAAAGCTGATAAGGTGGAGCAGAGCAGGAAATCAGTGGCAGTGTGGATCAGAATGGAGCAGTCTGTGGTGACCTAGCCTCTAGCATGATAAATCAATGGCTCAACATGGAAGTTATGGCCTCTAAATAGAGATTATTATTCATGCTGTGGTATTGCATATAGGTAAAACCTTATGAAATGAAGGCCTTGTTGCTTTTGTAAAATCATGGCTTAGGCCTGTTACTCTGCCTGAAGGACCATGAGAAAAGCCCTTGAGAAAAAACCAATTAGTTCTTACCCATGAAAATGCAGTATCAACAGAAGCAAGAAATTTAAACAATACAAAGAGAAAAACAGCAACACATCTGCACCTGTTATTTTTCTGAATGCTTGAATGCTTATACTATAAGTAGCCATTGGTAGTATATTGTAGTTAATAATAGCCAATAAATCTATTGTAGTAATTTAACAGCCAATAAATATGTAACACTAATGATAACATCCAGAAGTGTATAAAGAGAAGCTGCTTTGTTTAATAAACACTATTTTGGCCCTTGAAAGAGGCATTGTCTGTGCTGCCCCAACAGCAACACTGGGGGTCAGGTTTGATAGCACCAGGGCACAGCAAATCCAGGCTTCTAAGAAAATATAGATGTACATGGCTGATGCCTTAAATGGCTCCCTAGAAACAGAGAGCAGGCAGGAATAAAGGAATCAAGGAGGGATTGATTGGAAAGGCCTTCAGAGGTACACTCTGGGCTCCAGAGGCTCCTGCCTCAGTGCATCCCAACATGGACAAGGACAGCTCCCGAGTTCTTCCCACTTGGATCTCAGCATCAATTCCCCAAGCAGAAGCCAGGCAAGGATGGAATTTGCCCAAGCTTGCCCCCCTGTCCCCAAGATTGTGGTTTGCAGTTGTTGGGCCTAGGAGGGTCTGGGTGTCCTTGGAGAGCTGGAGAGGCTTTGTTGTGTGTGTGTGAGCATGAGAGAACAGCACTGAACGAGCTCCAGGGAACTGCAGAGTGACACTGGGCAGGGCAGGGCTGGGAAAATATAAAAGTTAGAACCTAAGGCATCATGGCTAAGGTACAAGTGGAACTGGATGCACCAGAATAGAGTAGCAATATTTAGATTGGATTAGTGGGCAAAATATGAAGCCAGAGCAGGTTAGCTGTGATGCAGAAGTGAATATAATTAAAGAAGGAGACAGAGGTCAGTCTTATCACACATTTCTCCACTTCCAATGAATTTTCCAGCTGTATACAAAGCCATCTTCAGAAATGCTTCCAGCAGTGCTTGTGACAGTTCTGCAAGTCTGCTGAACTATCCTACACACACACACAGAGCCTCCCTCCAGCTCTGCCTTCCACAGCAGCAGCTCTGGCAGGTGGCATTCCTGCCTCTCCAGATGGTGCCTGCAGCACAAATTCAGGCTGCTGCTTCCATCTGCTGCCCGCAGCGTTCACTGCAAGCCACTCCGTGCCTGAGAGCAGCAGGAGCAGCAGCAGTTTGAAGCAATCTTCTTGCACTGGGGCTACTCAGCAAAAGGGAGAACTTAAGCAGAACTTACAGCATGTGTGTACCAGATGGAAGAAGAGGTTTCACTGCTGTCAGACATCAGGAAACTCTTGGTGACAGCGTGTGACTGAATGAGCCTGAGGAGCAGGCTTGGCATGAATGAACACAGAATCACCTCCCTCAACCTGCTGGCCATGTTTCTTTTGATCCAGACCAGGATGAAATTGGCCCTGGAGGCTGCAAGCATGCATTGTCAAGTCATGCTGAGCTTCCCCATGCCCAAACCCCCACACCTTTCTCCTCGGGGTTAGTGTCAATTCATTCTTCACTCAGACCTTCCTTGTGCTAGGAATTGCCCTGACCCACACGTGGGACCTTGCACTTGGCCTTGTTGACCCCAAGACAGGCACAGGCTCATCTCTCAAGCCTCCCAGGTCCCTCTGGATGGTTTGATGCTGAGCTCAGCCCAGCAGGTACACAACTCTCTTGCACTGGGGAGCCCAGAACTGAACACTCCAGGTGTGTCCCCATCACTGCTGAGCATTTCCTTCCACCTCCCCTGCCAGCAGGGCAGTATGAGGAGCAGAAAAGGCCTTGACTCTGTGCAAGCACAGCTCAGCAATAAAAAACCCTAATGTTTACATGGAAATTCTGGTGAGAAAAAGGGAATCAGTAAATTGTTAGCAGAGGAAATATTTTCCTCTATGTCTTTATGTACTGGTAGTAGTGAGAAAGAGGAGGTTTACTCTGAGTGTTCCCAGGACACTCACTGATGTTTTACACTACAAGATACAGGAGGACATCCTGCCCTGCTTGTTCTGTTAGAGACATTTTTGGCTTACACTAGAGCATGTGTTTTTGTACTTTTGAGCAATAGCTTTTGTTAGAGGAACTTACAGCAGCCAGGAATAATAACTTTGATCCCTGCCTCTTACTGGGAAGTGATTCTTGCCTCCCTTTGGTCCTTGCTCCTGGGATTTGTTAATCTCTGGGCAGAGGTAAACCAGGCCTGGTGCATATTGGCCTCATGAACTCAATGTGATGTCCTGACAGCCCCTGGAGCTGTTCTGAAGTTTTAAAAAATCCTAACTCTCTCCAGCTCTGATGTTACAAAGGTGTAGCATCAGAAGAGAGCAGTGTTCCCAGTCTCATCTAGATTTGCATCAGTGTGATCCTGCCATTCCTTCAGAAAATGAAATATTTGTGTTTGTTAAAAAGCTAAGAGCAATTAGCTGGCACTAACAAGGACTTCTGCAATTAGACTCACTCCTGAGATGAAGAACTTTCCTAGCTGGTGATTGTCCCTCTCCCCAATTCTCTACAGCCCAGTATCTCCCCTGGGAGGGGCTGGGTAAACAAAGGCCTAGTTAAAACTTGGTGAAACTCTAATGCCTTGGGATGTATGCACTCAGTGTCTTGGAAAGAAACTTCATTGAGAAGAGGGAATAGGCAGCAAGGGATGTGAGCAAGGGCACAGGGGGAAGAGCTGGAGAAACTGAAAGACAGAGGTAAATTGAGGATATTTATAATAACAATGACTGCAGACTGACATGCTGCAGTTAGTTCCTGTCCCAATTCCTAGATCTGTCCCAATTTAAGGTCAAAATAATCTGCTCATTAGCACAAGAATAATTGTCTTGTTTCACAGCAGATTTGCTGTGAGACCTGAAGCATTATACCTGTTATGTCCAGGGCTGATGACAGAGAAGGTCAGTGAGGACTTTGGCAAACAGGCTGTCAGAAAGGTCTGCAAGGTCATGGAATCACAGAAAATCCTGAGTTGGAAGGGAGGTCTGAAGTGGTTACCTAAAAAACAGAGACTAGACAGGAATAAAGGAACAAAGGTTGATGTTAATTTGAAAGGCCTTCAAAAGTACACCCTGGGGAATCCAGAGGCTACTGCCAAGATAGACCCCAAAATAGACAGCAGCTCATGAGTTCTTCACACTTTTATAAGTTTGGTTCATTTGCATACCAGTGTTAATTCTCCAATTAAAGCTTCAGTTAATGATGTAATTTCCCCAAACTTTTCCCCCTCCCCAAGATGAAGGTTTGCATTTTGGGCCTAGGACAGTCTGGTGTCTTTGGAGAGCAGGCCTGGAGAGGCTCTGTTGTGCCTGTCTGGCACAGGAGAGCAGAAGCTATCAGGCTACAAAACACAGGATTGGAAAAATATAGAAGTTAAAACCCAAGGCATCAGAAGGAACCTGTCAGGATCATCCAGTCCAGCTCCTGGCCCTGCACTGGACACCCCAAATGTCACTTCAAGTGTCTGAGAGTATTGTTCAGACACTTCTAGGGCTCAGACAGACTTGGTGCAGAGAGCACTTCCTGCAGGAGCCTGTTCCAGTGCCTGGCCACCCTCTGGGTGAAAAAGTTTTTCCTGATATCCAACCTAAACCTCCCCCAGCTCAGCTCCAGCCATTTCCTCAAGTCCTGTCACGAGAGAAGAGTTTGGTTCTGGTCCTCTGCTGCCCCTTGGGAGGATGGTGAAGACCACAGTGAGGTCTGACCTCAGTGTCCTCTCCTCCAGGCCAGGTGCCCTGGGCAGAGCTCTACAGTTTCAAAGGAACTTCTCCACAGGAGTGTTGCTGTCTGGCCTCTGGCTGGGCCATTGCAACAAAGAAAAAGTCTAGTCTCAGAAGCATCAGAAGGCAAAGATTTTTTTATTCATGCAAAGGCAAAAGTAAAATGCAAAGAGCAAGGAAATCTCTTTCTCTTAAGATGCACACAGTGTGTGAACAGCATTGTGTGTGAAAACAGTGCAAGGTACAGTTTCCATTGGCCAAAGGAACAACAACATCCCCTTCAAAACATCAGTAACAAGCAAAGGATGTTTACATCTGACTGCCTGGGAAAATTACCCACAGGCTCTCTCTGACCTTGACGCTGTAAGAATCTCTCACAGACACAGAAATGTCTGAAAAATCCTTCATGAACAGAAAGTTGTTTCCATAGAGGAGTAGCACACATGGCAGACATGATCACAAATTCTGTCACTGCCCAGTGGAGGGTGAGACAATGAGGGGGCTGCAGAATCCCTCTTAGGACAGGCTGAGGTAGCTGGGTCTGGTCAGCCTTGATCAGACTGAGAGAGGACCTTATCACCATTAGTATCTGCAGGGAGCCTGTGTAGCAGGGCATTCCCCCCACCCAGGAGCTTATCTGCTCTTTGTTACACAGGCAGGCAACTCAAACAGGACAAGCTGTGCTGTAGAGAGTGATCTTGGCCCCGAGGAGTTAACACTGCTCTGGCATCTCCCAACTGCCCAAAATCATCTTCCTGTTGGAGTGAGGTCTGGAAGATAAGCTGAATTTCTGGCTGAATTTCTGACAGGCACCTCACTTTACAATGATAAAAGCCACAGCAAACTTTCCCAAAGCAGAAATCTTCTGTACATGCCCTGGAAATGTGTGGGGTTTGTCCTGTGAGCAGGGACACTCACTCCTTACTCCCCCTGGGGTTAAGTGAAGGAATCTGTACATTATCATCATTTCAGTGGAAAATTACATTTGACTGCTAATCAATTCTATTTCTTTTGCTAGCTTTAGTATAGGTACCTTGATGCAGTGCACTGTTCCATGTTATGCTGTAATCTACTAGGAGTTCATTAGGTTATTTTCTAATCACATCAACAGTGATATAAAATATGTCTCAAATATGCTTTTATATTTAAAATCAGAGATGAGATTTGAAAGTATGGTGAACTAAATCTTTTATTGGTGGCTCATTTTCTTTTTTAATTAATGCTGAAAAATATTCTATACTTTTCTGGTTTAATTAATTTTTTGGTACAAATTAAGATGTGATTAAAAACAAACATGTTAAGCTTCTGCCAGAGTTATACCTTATAGTTTTTCTGTTGAATTACAAACTCTTAAGATAAAAACTCAAATGACACCAAACTAAGAACACCGTGCTTTTATGATGTTTATATTTACAATTATTTTCAGGAATGAAGGATCAATTTAAGGAGTAATTCATGTCCTTAACTTCCCAATATCATTTAAGCTTTGAGGATTTAATATAAAGAATTTCATTAACAGTTACAGAGCATTACAGTGGCTAGGTTCTTCAAATGTCTAGACTTGGTCTAACATGTTTAAAACAATTGTTCTAAGAGTAAAGAAAGATCTTCAGAACAGTGGGGCAGGAATGCAATTTTGCACATCTTTTAATTTTTTTTTCCCAATAACAATCTCAGAATTAATAATCAGTACTCATTATTTTCCTGGGCTCTACATTGCAGCCTGAATTGTCCTCTCCTTTCTCCAGGGAAATTTACTAAACATTTTCAGGAAATAAAGGCAACCTGGTGAAAACTTATTCTTCTCAGTTCTTTCAATAAAATCAGACTCCTGGATATTACTCTCTTGTTCAAAAAGTCAGCAGTATGTAAAACACAATTTTAAAGTTTCTGAAAAATAGCAAGGAAAAAAAAAAGAAAAAAACAGTTTATTTATTTAAGAATTTCATAAGTATGTGGAAGAAGTTTCCTTCCAAAATCTTACCACAGTTTCTAACACTCCCTCTTAGAGCTGAAAATCTCCACTCTTCTCCCTCTTTCCTGCCCAAAAGCTGAAGTGCTCTTGGGAATTATCTGGAAATTAATTTTACTGAACAAGACCTTAGAGTGAAAAAACACCACTACAAACACCTGAAACAAAGCAAATATTCTATTTCATTTCCACAACGAATTCATTTTTCTCCACTTTTTCCTCAAGGCTCCTTTCACCTCCTTATTCCTCAAACTATAAATAACAGGATTCAGTAAAGGAGTCACCACAGAATAAGAAAGTGAGAGGAACTTATCAACAGATGCACAGTAGCTGTATTTTGGCCTCAGATACATGGAGCCTGCAGTGCCATAAAAAAGAGTCACAACTAAGAGGTGTGAGGAGCAAGTGGAAAATGCTTTCCTCTGGCTCTCGGCCGATGCCATCTGCAGAATTGTGGAAATGATACGAATATAGGAATAAATGACCAGGAAGAAAGGAGTCAGAATAGCAAAGAGAGCCACCACAATGACTTGGATTTCACTTGGGGAAGTGTTGCCACAAAGCAGATCCAAGAAGGGCTGAATCTCACAGAAGAAGTGGTTGATGGCAGAGCCACACAAGGGTGAGCTGAATGTCATGAGGGTGTGTACCAAGCCCACAGCAGTTCCACAAAGGTAAGTTCCAGCAACCAGGCTCCTGCAGACCCTGCTGTTCATGATAATTGTGTAATGCAAGGGGTAGCAAATAGCAAAGTAACGATCAAGGGACATGGCAGCCAAGAGAAAACATTCAGCAACTCCAAAGAAAAGGAAGAAAAACATTTGCAGTGCACACCTTGTCTTGGAAATGCTTACTGTTCCCACCACCAGGTTCTCAAGAATAGTTGGGATAATGACTGACAAATAGCAGATATCCAAGCAGGACAGCTGAGTGAGGAAGAAATACATTGGGGTATGAAGGGTGTTATCACTGTTTATTATGAAAGCTATCACTGTGTTAGCCATCAAGGTGAGAATATAAAGAGACAATAAAACTACAAAAAGCAAAGGATGCAAATGAGAGCTTTCAGAAAAACCCAGGAGTCTGAACTCACTCACTCCACTGAGGTTCCCAAGGATCATCCTTCTGGTAGAACTCCCTTGGTTTTAGTGCTCAGTAGCTGATGGAGCTGCAAAGAGCCAGGCAAAACTGCAATCAAAATACAACTGAACAGACAAAAGGATGAGTAGAATTTAGAAACTGTCCAGATTTTGAAAACATCTGAACAAATTAGAAAAGTTTCTGAAGAAAATAAGGCAGTCTTAAGCATATATTTTTGTCTTTATTTTTGACTGATTCTTCTTCTTTCATAACATGGCCTTCAAAGTTTGCATATTCACTACTGTCTTCAAATGCTCAGCTACCATTTTTACCCTGTAGAACAAGAAGAAAAATCATAGCAGATATCTTTTTATGGACTAATCAGTTCAAGTCCCAGTATCATCAGTAGCAACATCTGAATATAACAAAGGTAATTTCTCTGTTACCTTTTGTGGAGTGTGGTGGAAGAAGAGGAAGGAAAAAAAATCTGAATTATGAGGTGTCCAAAAAAGCTTTCTACTCTGAGCACTCTGCAGTGAAGCAGAAGAGATGCTTTTCCACAGTGCTTTATACTATACATATATGTATTTATAAAGTCCACTGAGACTGGCTAGTGCTGATTGGAGCAATAAGGAATATTTGTTAGAGGGTGGTTAAATATGATGCATGTAGATTAACTGACTCACAGACACCTCAAGTTTTACACAACTTGGAAAGCATTTCTATATAAACCCAGATATCCTATTGCAATGTCAAGATCTGGCCTTTACTTTGCAGTAATTAAAATTACTTCATTATGCAGCCAAATTAATGACAGGGTTGCCACACAGGCTTGCCATACTTATGCCTTCTCAGTAAAATTTGAAGGTGAAGCAAAGATGCAATCCACATGCATTTGGGGATAGGGGACATAAGATTCACTCATTACCAGTCTTAATTTTTATTGTATGCTATTAAAAGATCTTTATTATTGAGCTGTTGTTGGGTTTATTATGTGATTTCTTATTCAGATCCATTAGCAACCCTGCATCATCTCTCTCACCACAATGCCCCTCTCAATGCCAAAGAGATTGATTAAAAATTGAATTACTGGCTGAAATACTCACATTTCCAGTCTCAAGACATCTCATTCAGTCTGATCCTTTCTCATCCAGCCCTGGGACTGTCTTTGCTCACTTTTATCCTTAATCATTGACTGCAGAGTGACCTCTGCATCACAGTGGTGTTCTGTGAATAGCAGAAAGAAAGTGATTCTGTAGGGAAGAGCCACCTCATGTGATGTAGGTGTCTTCTGTATGGTAAGGTGAGTGACAGCTTAAAAGGGCAGTACCTTTGTTTAATTAAACAGAAACATAACATGATTCACACGAATAAAGACAGAAATTATTATCCATAGAGGAAAACTTCTGAGAAGTCTGAAGAACATGCTGTGCTCCCCCGTAGCAGAAGGACAGCTGGAGTACAAATAACACCTGAAGAGTTGCATTCAGAACCCCTTGGACATAACCAGAGGGCAGAGCAGAGGCTTGCAGGTGGTTATGAAGGAGTCACATGGGCTCACAGCCAGCAGGGAGCATCCCCTGTCCCTGCAGCACTGAACAGGGAGGGCTGAGCTGCCTGGGATGCGACTTTGGAGTGTGCCAGGTGTGATGGTGGTGGAGCAGCTGGCACCTGACAAGAAAAGGCTGCTGAGGAAGAAGCACACGGGGGTGTGGAGCTTGGAGTGAAGCTGGATGAGCACAGCCACCCCCAGGTTTCCCACCAGAAACAGAGAGATCAGCAGAAACACTGTGAAGAGAAGGAGCTGCAACTCCAGCTTGTCTGTGAATCCCAGACAGACAGACAGACAGACTTGGTCACCGCATTTGGATTCTCTTCTGCCACCTACTGCAGGAGGAAGAGTCAAGATCACACTGCAAAAGGTAAACACAGACTGATACACAATGAAGGTATCATTTTATGTATTTTCCTACTCATGTTTTTCAAGTTCTGAACTTGAATTATCTCACAGGCATTTTCTGCCTTTCAGAGGTCTTTATTCTTTCCATGTGCTCTGAAGGAGCCTGCTTATTAAGGCTAAAAATGAGCTTTATGTGCCCAGGAACAGAAAAATCTTTAAAAAGACCTTTGAAGAACTGATTTTTACCACTTTGCTTTTCCAAAGAAGAGTAAATTTTACTTATGTAACTACTTAACCAATGTATTTTGGTCTAATTTGTTCATTAAAATCGACAGTGCTACAGATTTCCCATGGTCCCTAGTCACTTTTGTTTCTTCTTTAAAAATTTAATGTTATTTAATTTTCTGCCAAAGGTTAAACCAAAATTTCCCACTGTAATTTAACTGAAAAAAATTTATGTCCCCCCTGCCCCCCATCTATTGGGTTTAAACCACAATACCTTTTTATCTGGGAAAAAGATAATAAAAAGACTGAAAATGTGGACTAATTAGCATGAGAAGCAAGAAGTCAATAACCAACAGAAGACAGAACACTAATTAGTGAAGAGCATTATGCAATTTATCACCAATGAACATGAATTTCTTTGTTTGCTAAAAGGTATAAACAGTGCACTTTTGGAAGTGTGTGTGCGTGTTCAGAGGAGCACTGTAATAAAGTAACATTAAATAAATAAAGTGCTTTCCAATACTAAAAGTAGAGCTGGAGTTTGATTTATCCCCGTGTTCTCAGTGACAGTGGTGAGTGTGACAGTTTGGTCAAGCTGATCTCAGCATTCTTTAACACTAAAAACAGGAGATCCTCCTTGCTCAAGCCATTACTGGTAAGGTGTAAGCAAGGCACAGCTGGAGCTGCTGTGTCCCTGCTCAGGCAGAGCATCCTGCTCCAGCTCCAGTTCCAACTCCAGCTCCCTGAGCAGCACTTGCCTGTCAGGCTCTAAAAGCCCTGTCCCCCTTTTTAATGGGACAGACTTCCAACATCCCCCTTCTCCAAGTGTGTGTGGAGATTCCTCCCTTGAGTGGGGACACCCAGCAAGGTTTTTCCTTGAGACTGAGAAAAAGAGTCTTGTCCAGGGCTGTTGGCAAGTTTCTACTTAATATTTATTTTTCTAGCTTTAATATAATTGCTTCAATATTGCTTCCAAATACTGTACTATATTAGCAGCTACAACTATCTACGCTGAAGTCCTTTAGTCTAATCATTAGCATCATCACCCATTTAAATAAATTGTTCCCTCAAGTCTGAGAGGGTGCATATGTCTGAGAAAACATGGACATCTTCGCTAAAAAACGCAGTGCTAATCTTCCATTCTGCTTCAGCCAGGGCCACAACCTGACCCCAGCACTCTCAGAGTGCCCTGAGTGCTTGTCTGAGGTGCATCTCTGGGGCGTGGAAACCCTCCTCTTCCTCAGGGAAGGGTCTGTGCTCTGCACAAAGCGGCTGCGGAGATCATAGCCCTTCTGTGGGGATCTTCTCTGCTCCCTCCGCCTTGGTCGGGTTTGCTCCCGACCAGACCTGAGCATGGGAGGCAGCCTGAAGCTGGTGGTGGAGGGCCCTGCGTTATTCACTGGGGCTTTGGCACAGCGTGGAGGACCTGTTCTCCTCCTCTTCCTCTTGCTCAGTGAGGGGTGGTGGTCTGCGGACTGCACAAACTGGCTGCAGACACCACAGCCCCGCCGTGGGCATCTTCTCTGCCCTCTCTGCCTTGGCTGGGTTTGCTCCTGAGCTTCCCTGAGCACAGGAGCCTGCTTCAAGCTGGTGTTGGACGGCCCTGGAACTGCACCATCGACAAGGGCTTGGTCACAACATGGAGAATTTGTTCTCTGCCTCTTCCTCTTCCTCGAGGAGGGGACATAGTCTGTGTGTTGCACGAAGCGGCTGCGGAGGTCGTAGCCGCCCCGCACGGATCTGCTCATCTCTCTCTGCCTCAGCAGGGTTTGCTCCCGAGCAGCCCTGAGGGCAGCAGCCCACTGGAAGCTCGGGTTGGAAGGCCCTGAAGCTGCACCATCCTTGGGAGCATGGCCACAGCTTGGAGGAGCAGCTCTCCTCCCTGCAGAGTGGTCACAGTCCGTGGTGTCCCCAGAGCAGCTGCGGACATCCCTGCCCCACGGCGGGGATCTGCTCCGGGCCTGCTCCCTGCTGCTGCCTGCCATGCCCAGCGCCGTGTCCTGCAAAGAGAGCTCTGGAGAGTTCCTGCCCTTTTCTCCTGAAAGGGCCAGAGTCAGTGGGGAACCCCCAGAAGTTCTGGGAGGGGACATTTCAGAGCCTCCCCAAGACTCTTCTGGAGGAGCTGCCAAGGCCAGAGAGCCAAAGGAGCACAAATAGGATGGGACCAGGTGGGATGGTTTGAGAGGAAGCAGCATTGTGGCTATGAAGAGTGCTGTAGTGTGGGAGGGAAAAGGAGAAATGCTGAGATCCTAGAAGAAAATCCACTGCTCCTCTGGTGCCCTGCCCCACCTCCCCAGACTTACCTTAGTCCTACCAGGCAAACCCTGGGGTCCAATAGAAGCCACCTGGCTGCTGGCTGCCCATGGCCTGGGGAAGGAAGGGCCATATGGGCGTGCCAGCGAGGAGGAAGCTGTTTCTCCAATTTTCAGATCAGAGCATCTGGAGAAAAAAAGAGTGATCTCAGTTTAGGGCTGTTGTTGTAGCCTCCTCTGGGGTTCAGTCATTTCCTTGAAGAGGTTTCTAGGACAGACAGAAGACTTAATCAAGGCCACTAATGGAAAATTCAGCTAGGGTCTTCCCACCCAGCCTGCTCCTGTTCCTGCAAAGACTCATCTTTATACCTTCTACAGCCTCCATTTCATAAATTCACAGACTTATTTGGGCTGGAAGGGCTCATTGAAGCTCAATAAAGCCCTGTGATTGGCAGGTAAACCTTACAGTAGACCAGGTTCTTCCAAGCCCTGTCCAACCTGTACAAAATGCTGGCCTTGAACACTTCCAGGGCTGGGGCACCCACAGCTTCTTTGGGCAGCCTGTGCCAGGGCCCCAACACCCTTCAATGGAAACATTTCTTCCTAATATCTAATGTAAACCTGCCCTCTGAAAACTGATACCCTTCATCCTGTCCAACTCTCCCTGATAGAGAACCCAACCCCATCTTTCCTGGCAGTTCCCTTTAAGATCTCTCCCTCTTCTCTACATAAGTCCAGCATCAGAGAGCAGACAAGTAGCAGGTTACATCAGGCCAGCAGCCTGAAGGACAGCCACAGGGTAGTAGAGATTTCACAGCACTCAATGATGCAGGTAGCAATTGCATTCAATGAGGAAAACACTCAGGAGTATGAGAAGCAAAAAAATAAATGGGGAAAAGGAAATTTCCTCTGAACATCTGAATCCTGGTGATTACCTGGCATAAAACAGCAGGTAGGCTTGCTGCCTGAGAGCTGTGTCAATGCAACGAAGCTCCACGGACTCATCATCCATCTGGTACCACAGTCCATTGCTGGCCTGTAAAAAAAGGCAAGGATCTCTGCATGCTTTCTCTCCAAAAACACGGGCAGAAAACTACCAAACAAAGAGTATGTCAAAACAAATCCAGTCCAGCCCCTAAGGAGACCTTCTGCCCCAAGACCTTGGCTGTCAGTGACACTGATGGGAAGATTTCTCTCCCCCAGCACACATTTTCCCCACTGGAAAGGAAGTTGCTCTTCACCTTTGTGTAGCAGAAGTAGTGTCCTCCGTGGCAGCTGACGCCGCTGTGCACCAGGACAGCGTACAAGGAGTAACGGAGAGGTTCTCCATCTGCCTGAGACATGTACGGGCGAAGGTCCAAGTACTCAGGGTACTCCACAACCTACAGAGACACCAAGCAGGCTCACAAGTGATCCTGACCTGTGACATGAAACAGCCTGCCAAGTCCAGGGGCCACAGGTGTGTAAATACATCTTTGGGGCTCATGAAGAGCTGGTTTTCCATAAAGTTTGGGTGGCAGGGAACTGTTCTTGGCCAAAGCAGCTCTGCTGGAGCGTTGCAGTGATGTGGCCCTTATGAGGGCCAGAGCAACGAAAAAGACTCCATTCTCAAAATCATCAGAAGGCTATTTCTTTTACTCATGCAAAGGCAAAAGCAAAAGCAAAATGCAAAAAGCAAAGAGACATCTCTTTCTCTCGAGATCCATGCAGTGAGTGTGCGTGCACAGAACTGTGTGTAAAGCAAAATGCAAGACACAGTTTCCATTGGCCAAAGGACCATTGACCTTTTTCAAAAGATCTTTTCAAAATATCAGTAACAAGCAAGATGTTTACATCTGTCTGCCTGGGAAAAATTATCCACAGGCTCTCTGGCTGACCTTGATGCTGTAAGAATCTCTTACAGGCAGAAATGCCTGAAAAATCTTTCATGCATCTCCATGGTTGGAGAAGAGTGCTTGCCTGTCTTCCCAAGGGAATTCTTCTCTCCCCAGAAGGGAACACGACTAACCCAACACGAGTGGCTTGTGACAAGTGTACTACTCCAGGAAATCTGCTCCAGGAAGAGAAAGCTGCACACCAGCTGTGTACACACCTTGCTGATCTTCCCTCCGGTGAAACAGTCAAACCTTTTCAGACACACCGTGAGAACCTTGGGTGCACAGTGGACTGTGAACCTCTTGGAGGCAGCAACATTCTTCTGACACCTTGAAACCAAGCACAGAGCCCAACGCTGAAATGCAGCCAATCCTCCCCCAAGGTGGCCAGGCACTTTCCTGTCTCACACAGCTTTTGCTATTCTAAGGCTATTTTCACTGCCATATTTTTAAAAAACTGCATCTCCTTTGCATGCAGTAAACCTCCATGAGAGGATGCCTTCTGCTCAGTGACACACAGCCCCCTCACACAGTTAATATGTTCTTAGTAATCATCTTACTTGTTACATTTAAAGCAGTTTTCACCATCCAGGTGCTCGGGAGTCACAAAGTCCTCCAGAGCTGCAGTGAGGGACGAGGCTGCCTGGAGGAGTGAGAAATGAGCACACTAAGCTGTGGGAAATGCCCTCACCCAAACATTTCCCAGGAGCTGACAAGGAGACTCCTGTAGCTGATGCTGAAGAGACCAACCATGAACCTGAGAGCAGTGCCCAGAAGGAGGCAGAAAGAGAGGGTGATGCTGAACATTTCCATGTGTTCCAGGGGCTCCTGGAACCATCAAGAGCTCCCTCTCTGTACCACTGCTCAGTTCAACTAATGATGGTGTGCAGGGGCAGTGCTAGTGAAAACAATCCAACCCTTCAGCCTGGGAGCCAGATGGGTGTTGTGGGAGGGCAAAGGGAAGAAGGATGAGGATGTATCATCCTCAAGGGTGCAGACAGGATAATGCTGCTTGTCCAGCTTAAAGACAGCACCTACAGAGAGACCAGTGCCACGGCCTGTCAGGAGGACACATCCATTCCTCTTCCCACCCAACACCAAGATCTCTTGTGTTCAGTCTACATTTTTAAGACAAATGTGTTGACTCTGGAAAGATACAGGGCCTTAGGATGTCTTGAAGCACAACTGTAAATCCTCTTACTTTGATATCCAAAGGGACATCCAGGAAGGCCTCGTAGGAGTCAGAAATGGTTTTGCAGCTGAAGCAGGTGACTGGAAGGAAAAATCCAAATGCTGAGCAATGAGGAGCTGGCTGACATCGCTCACTCACACATGTTTTACCTGTCCCACCAGCCCCAGGACCAATAGCCAGGCACAGGCAGACACAAGGACACAGACAATGTCAAAGAGAGCCATATTTGTGGAAACATACCTCTGGATCTCAGAAAGCCCCCAAATATCTGATGGACAACGGTAGTAGATTGAGAAGAGATGTCCAAGCTGGAACAAGTGGTAAGACAGAGTTATTATCTCCTCCAAGAGTTTTGCTTTGCCTGAAAGCCCTCGGTTTAGGTTTTCCTTGATGGGAGCACATCAAGGAGTCCAAAGGGCTTAGAATTTTACAAGGGTAAGTTACTTGTGCTTACTCGCTGCTGGTGCTCAGACAAGCTCTCTGCATGGCATTGACAGTACAGCATAAGAAGTCATGGGCATCTTCCTCCCTGCCAGGCTGAAAATGTTCTCCTATGCCTAAGAAAGAAGAAGTTTGTAGTTCTCTCATACAAGAAGGGAAGAAAAGCTGTCAAAGCACCTGGAATGACTTACATCTGAAAACCTTGAGGACAGCCAAAGGCAGGATGGCACTGACAGTGGAATGCAAGACCTTGTTAACGTGTGCTTCCATGATGCACATCATGCAGAAACCTCGCTGGTGACCTGAAGAGGGAGGCAGGGAAGGTCCTTAGGTTAGCAAAATACCCATAGCAGTGGAATACTTCTCCTCTTCCCCTCCAGTGTAATACTCCACTCGTCCCAATGTCCCAATGACCCCAGGGCATTTTGGTGTGCAGAAAATGTTCTTAAGAGGGATGCTAAACTGACAGAAGTTTTCTCTGCAATAAGCCAAGAGGGTTTAACGTGCAGGAATGGAGACCTGGAGCTAGAAGGAGGTGCCTTCATGAAGAGTAAGACAGCTGGATAGGACAAGTGGCTTCTAGGCCTGAGTGTTCAAAGAACATAAACTCATGGGGCTGACAAAGGGCTGCTGTTCTCCTAAAGCAAATTCCAGATTCTGGGAATCTCTGGGATTTGATGATCAGATTTTCAAGGAGATGTTCCTCAAAGCACTCACAGGCCCGGCTGTGCTCTCGGGAGAGCAGGTAGTTGGCCAGTGGGGGGGTGTAGGTCAAGCACTGCAGGACAGCATTGAGGAAGCATGTGTTGCCCACATTGAAGAGTCCTGCTCCAGCACTCTGTCTCCGCTGCCAGACCATGCAAATCTTCTCCGGTGGAAAGAGGATCCTTTTTGGAGGAGCCATTCCCTCGGCAATGACTGCAGAGAAATTCCATTTGAAAAGAGATGAGATGAAGAATGAAAGCATACTTAAACTTCGAGTTCTCTGCACAAGCACTCAGGACAACCACTTCAAACCTTCAACTCAATATCAGGGGAAGCCTGGCACTGCCATTGAAATTTACTGGTTTGGAAAAGTCTGTTCCGCTGCTTACTTTTCCAAGAGTCCAACAAACCTAAATCTGATTTCTTGACCTCAGGCTACCTTCCTTTCTCACTAAAGTTATAGACTGGATTATGAGGTCAAGCTTTCCCTTTTCCTGATTGTAACTTATTGAAAACAAGCAGGTACTGAACACAGAAGGTAACTCAAAGTATGTCAGACCTCTCTATGAGCAATGATGTTTCAAAGTCTTGTACGTAGTGGCAAAAGAGACACAAAAAGTGTTTTCCTGTGACTAATCATAAACACCTGGGTCAGTCTGGCTGCTCTCAGGAAACATCCCAGAGTTCACTCTAGGTTGTGAGCGTCATTCTGGGACCTGACCACCAGCCATGTCAGTTGTCTGAGGGGATTCAGAAAGTCCAAACATGCTGCTGAAGCTGATACTCACAGGAATCGTTCTCTGCTGCGGCCATTGCCTCTCTCAGGAACAGAGGGCAAAACTCTGGATGACCAAGGATGTCAGGACATGCTCCAGAAAGAGATCAGAGTCAATCCCATCACCTGATTACAAATAAATTACTGTTTCTCACCAAAAGTATGAAAACTCCAAACAAACACAACCTATAGAATGGCAAAAGCCACCAAGTGTTTCAGAGGTGCTTGTACTGCTGCCAGACTGCAGGCTCACACCCTCATGTGCCAGAGCCCTGTTCACAGCAGGTTCAAAAGTCCTTTAGAAGTGCTCCAGTGCATGTTACCTTCTCTGAAGAGGCCCTGCTGCTGCTCTCCTGTCACTGCATCAGCAGCAGAGCTCTCTGGCCTCCCCACCTCCTATGCAGGACTGACCAGCTTTCAGCCACTGATTTAACTACTGCCTTTGCTGCTCTCCTTTTTCTGTCTTACTCCCTCCTGCAGCAGTCAAGGCAGGCTTTTTGGGGTGACTCTAGGCTGAGCCCAGCCCCTCAGACTACAGCCACCCCCTACTTACCTATCCTAGGCTATAGTAAAGAAACAAGAATCAGCAAATAGGAACTCTAGCCTAGCCCCAGTCTGGTCAGCCTATAAAGGCATAACAGCTCAGCCTGCAGCTGAGAAGGTATAAACCAACCTAGACCCTTATTCCATATCTCCTTCCTCTGTGATCCCAAGAGTCAAATTATAATGACCTTTGAGAGGATGAAAGGTGAGGAGAAGAGGACAGTAAACGATAAATTCGTTTAAAAGACAGGCACGTGAGTAGCAAAGGAAGAAGCTGAGTTATCCTGAAGGCCAGCTCTGACCAACTAACTTTCGTTGGCCTGCTTCCAGGACACCAAGCACTGGGCAGGTGAGGTCACAATCACTGGAGCGGTGCCACATCTCCACCCCTCTGTGACATCGGGGCCACACGGGGATGTGTGCCCTGGAGACCATAGAACCACGTGGTTCCTGGGCACACAAAGGTCCACGTGGCACCTCTCACAGGTGGGGAAGTCACTGGGACTCCCCCTGAGACTGAAGAGCTGTTCAGCTGCTGGCACAGTAAACTGTATTGAGTTAAAGCCTGCTGAGAGCTGTCACAAGCCTGGTCACAGTTTTGTCTGGCACACAGGGTGCTGGGGATCCCTGTTCCACTCCTCCTGGGCACAGTCCTGTGCCTGTGACACTCATGTAGCAAAGCACCCAAGCTCTCACAGTCCTGTGCCTGTGACACCCATGTAGCAAAGCACCCAAGCTCTCACAGTCCTGTGCCTGTGACACTCATGTAGCAAAGCAGCCAAGCTCTCACAGTCCTGTGCCTGTGACACTCGTGTACCAAAGCACCCAAGCTCTCATAGGTTCATTTCCAATGAATTTTATCTGCCCTCAGGATACACCCACGGGCTGACCCTGGACTAGCACCACAAAGGGACCCTGCGGAGGCTGCGCTGGGTGGACCTTGGCTGGCTGCCCCCACCCAGCTGCTGTGTCTCCTGGGCAGGTTTTTTAGCAGCTTCACATTTACTCCTTCCTCCAGGCCTGGTTAGGTTTTGATCAGACACAGCTTTAGCCAGATTCCAGCTCAGGATGGCTGGAGGCAGTTTTGTTCCTGCTGCTCTTGTCCTAATGCAGTTTTGGGCTATCCTGGATGCCTGGAGCTCTGATCAGCCTCTCATCAGCAGGCAGTCGGTGTTTCTTGTGCTCCAAGGAAGCAGCTGGTTGCTATTCACCTTGACCTGGCTGCTCTGGCCATCAAGTGTCACCCAGTGTCACCCAGTGTCATCAAGTTTCACCCAGCTCAGTGCAGTTCCGCTGGCTTCCCCTCCAGCCATGGGGGTTCTTTCCTGTGCTTGGGGCATCCAGCTGGGGCACAGCCTTGCTCAGATGGCTTTTTTCCATCATATCTTGCAATGGCTGTTTTGTTCCCATCCTTTTTTGCTCCTTACCCAGACAGGGTGTCTGCATTTACTCCTGCATCACACCTGCTCAGGTGACTCTTCGTGCCCCTGCCCTGCCCTGGTGTTCGCCCTCCCAGCAGCACTTCGGGGACTCTGATGGAGGCAATTGATGATGGCACTCGTGACCACTGCCCCTGCTTGCATGAGGGCACAGCAGTGTTATAAATACATGTTATAATATTGGCTTTTTGCAAATGTTAAAATGTATGCTATATGTGTAATATATATGAACTTTGCTGCGTGGATGTAGTTTCTTAGAAATAGTATTGTGATATATACATATCACAATACTATTATAGCTACTATATTAGCTACTATTATAGCTACTACTACTATATATAAGATATATATATATATATCTTTCTTAAGATTATAGCATGGTATGTAGAATGCTTCTTTTGTTTATATAACTAACTCAGAGAATAACAAAGACAATCAAAGAAATTCCCCCACATTTTTGGGTTATCTGGATGAAGATAACGGTGACAGATTCAGGACCCTGAAAGAAGGATTTATCGATCAGGGAGTGGAGCAACAAGTTGCAGAACAGAACCACAAAGAATGAAATAGGGGCAGGTCTCAGGGGGGGCTTGAAACCAAGAAAGCACCTAAAAAAGGAATGTTTGAGTCATGCATGGGAGTCTGTGACTATGCAACACGCTGGTACATTTAAAGAAATGTTTTCTGAGTTAAGGTGTGCCCTTGGCAGCATGCTTTATTTCTTTAACCTTTTGCTTTATTTCTGTTTCCTATTGTCCTCTGATTAAACCTTTTATTAAACCTTTCAAATTTTGCCAAGAGAGTGAACCTCGTTTTTCAAAATAGTTTTTGAAATTATATAACTTTTAAAATTAACTTTTAATTATTTTTAATTAGCTTTTAAATCGTAACCAGTATATAAATCATAAGCTGTGCGTTAGTTTTAAATCACTTTTAGCCAGCATTTAGCAAAGTTTGTCACAAACTGCTATAGTGGGAACAGAGTTTGGAAAAATTACTGACATTAGTTTTGCTAAACTAACCCTGATATGCCTCAATGAACAAAGTCTGGAGAGAGATGTGTTGCTGAAATTGGACACAAGGAATGCAGAATTTATAGGCCACAAGGACATTTTGCAGACACCATAAGATAGAGATTAACAACGACCATTCAGTATACGACAGAAAACTCTCTACTACATTGTGATTGCTCTATCCACATGGCAAGCCAAGGATTGAGGTTTTCCCCAGCCTGCAGAGGGTTGAGGTGTTTAGGCACCATAATAAAACCGCTCCCACCAGAGGTTTGCTCTGATCCCTCCGAGCTGAGGGGAGGCTGCAGCTTTACAGGAGGAAGGTCTGCTTTCTGCACTTCATTTTGATGCCGCATCAAAACCACTGCAGGATTTAGATAAAAAATCAAAGGGTAAGCGACTAAGAAGGCTTCTGACTGCCTTAAACAAAACAGACTTTGTATCCTGGTTGCTGCCTTTAGGCTGGAATACATCCATGATCAGAGAGCTGCTCGGCCTGCCTGAGGCCAGACACAGTCCATGGAGAGCTCAGCCGTGCCCTTGGTCACCGGGCACCCCCGGGTGGCACCAGGGCCCCGCTCCTCCCTTGGTGCGACCCTCCCTGCGCACAGAGGAACGAGCCCGGAGCTGGGGGCAGACACCGGGACCGGGGCAGTGCGGGCCGCTCTAGTCAGGCGCTGCGCGGGCAGCCCCCGTCGCTATGGGGACGGGGACCTTCCATGAAGGCGGCGCGCGCGAAGGTTGCCCGGACCGTTTAGTCAGGCGCTGCTCGGGCAGCCCTCGTCGCTATGGGGACGGGGACCTTCCGTGGGTGCGGCGCGCACGATGGCGGCCCCCGGCCCGGGAGCTGTTTTGGGGCTGTTGAGGAGGGAGGTGCGAGGGTTGCGAGAGTTCTCGGCCCCGCGGCTTCACACGCGTCTGGCAGGGCGGCTCGGGAGGCGTTGGAGTTCCCCCGGCTCTCTCAGAGCCAAAGCGCTGGAAGTTTCCTGCCCTCTGTGCCCTCTTCCCTGCCCTGCCCACGGTCTCCCCCCTGCGTTGGGCAGAACAGGAGCCGTCCCTGGGGCTCTGCGTCTGCACCCGGGTGGTGCTGCATCTCGGGTGATGGGGCAAAGCGATTCCTTTGTGTGGGTTTGACATTCCCCACCCAAAGTGCTGCAGGAGCGCCGGGCTGTTCTGGGGAATTGGGGCTGTTCTGGGGAATTGGGGCTGGAGCCGTGCTCCGAGAGACCGGGAGGGTGCAGCAGCACGGAGCCAGCCTGGCCAGTGCAGAGGGGCACCGAGCAGGAGACAAAATCTGTTACAGAGAGGTGCCACTGGCCACAACAGCACATGAGGAGATCTTCCTCTGCCTTCAGGTCAGAGGCAGCAGTGGGTGTGATCAGCGGCGTTTGATCCTCCCGCAGGGTGGGGATGGAGATGGGAGCAGCCTGTACATGGCCTGGCTGGAGCAGGGGGAGGCTGGCGTGCTGCAGTGGTGCTGGGGCAGGCCTGGTAAATGCAGAGCAGAGGCGCTGGCACCTCTGTTTGGAGGCACAAGTCATGCCAGGGGCCGGAGACCCAGCTGGTGTCAGGAGAGGCTGTGCTCACTGGTGCCTCAGAAGCTGAGAATCTCTGATTCCTTTGCAGCTCAGCTGCCATTTCCCACACAGCACAGAGACACTACCTCTGCCTTTAGTGTGCTTTGGGAAAGCCCAGCTCAGACCTCCTTCATTTTCTAACGAGGGAGTTTGTCTTTCTCCATAGGAGCAGGTTACCAAGTGGGTACAGTTGGATGTTTTCCTTTCGAGGACCACTGGGGCTTTGGCCTTGTGTGAATGCATGGGGCAGAGGGGGGGACACTGGGATCAGTGCTGGCTGCTGGAATGTTTCAGGATCATTGCCTGCAAGCTGCAGTTGAGTGCATTATGTAATTCCTGAACCAGAGATGCTCACCTGCCTCTCCCAGCAAGTGGGTTTGCTTTTTGGGGTCCCATATTTCTTTCTTGTTGTCTTTCACAAATCCAGCATAAAACATACACCTTTTTTTCATTTCTTCCCCTCACCTAATCCTCCAGCTGCTTGTTTGTAGGCCTCTTGCAGCCCCTGATACTGAAGCAGTCTTACCCAGGGGTTCTGAGAGGCTGCAGGGTGAGAGCTCACAGACTCAGTGCTGCTTGTGCCCAGGGCCTAAGGGAATGGCAATCAGCTGGCTTGCTGCATGGAGAGATCTCATTTCTGGCTAAGTGACCCAATTTCTGCCTCTTATCCACAAAATAAGTCCAGAAAGTTCTCTCTACACTGCCTACCTGTGCTTGGTGAATGCAGCTGCCTCAACACCTTTAATTTTTGTTTATTCAGACTCCATTGGTGATGTGCTTGGTGACCTCCTGGGATCCCATGGCAGAATTCTTTCTGCTGCCAGGGCAGCACCTTCACTGTGTGCTCCCCTTCTGGAGCAGGAGGTGCTGGCACTGACCCTCTCCAGGCGTGTGAGAGGGGATGAAGCAGGGGGCACAGGAGAGCACAGCATTTCCCAGAGTCAGAGGTCATGGAACAGGGTGGATGTGAGCTTGGGGATACAAAATGAAGTTCATCTATAAAAAGCCTCTGTGGCCTCTGGGGAAACAGCGAATCTCTCTCAGGAGAGCCTAGGTCAGGAATATGCCAGTGTCCATCATGCCAATATCCCTCTGTCTTGTTCCCTCCTGTTAAACCTGCCAGAGCTTCCAAGCTGGCCAGCAAGAAGTGAGGGCTTAGCAGATACAGCCTCTCTCCCTTGGAGATCTCTCTGAGCTCCCCAAGTCCTGATGTGCCCCCTGCTTGACTTCTCCACCCCACTGCCTGCCCCAGGAGCCATTGCAGGGAAGGAGTTGTTTTCAGTGCCTTTGGGAACTGGGAGCCTTGAGACTGCAGCTTTCCAGCAGGAGCCCCAGCTCCCAGATGCACCCAGTAAATCTGCTTTTACATCTGCTGTGAATCTCCCTCACAAATGGTATTTGCTAAATAGGGCAGTCCCAGCACTGCTGTGTTTCATCCCAGCATTTATTTAGCCTTATTTTTTGTGTTCCACAATGTGGCTGCTTCAGTGAGGCCCCATGGTCCCTCCACCCTTCCTGGCCTGGCCTGGCTGTCCCCAGGGTGGGGAGGGAACTCTCCTGTGGTGCTGCTGACTCCTGGGCTTGTGTCATACATCCTTTCCAGAGGATGATTTTTGTTCAGCAAACTCCCTGTGGAGGACAGCAAAGCTGCAGAGATGAGCCCAGATGTTACTGGAGAGCTTGGGTGTCGTGGGGCACGGAGCTCATGCAGCCAAAACTGCCCCAGCCTCACCTGGTTCCAGTCAGCAGTGAGATATCAGAATGCAGAGTGTGGTAACATCTCTGTGCATCCCTGTGGGGCGAGGCAGGCAGGGCAGGGCAGTGTGAGAATGGCGAGGGAAGAGCTCCCAGGTGCTCTGGATGAGATAGAGTAAGGCCAGGGCAGTGTGTGCTGCCACAGCCCAGCCTTCCTGGGCGCACTTCAGGCAAAGTGTTGTAGGAAGGACCTTCACCCAAAGCCCAGGTTTTCCCACTGTTTCTCCCAGATGCAGCAGGATGTCAGAAAAGGAATCAAAGCACAGAGGATTTCTAGTGAAGAAGACACTGGGAGGAGCTGGACATGTGTTCTTCCATTTCATAAGCTGAGGAACACCAGGGCCCAGAGTGAGAGGTGAGAGGTTTCTGAAGTCTGCTGATCTCTGGTGACTGCCCCCCCTGGCATGCAGGGATCCGGCAGTTCTGGCACAGACCCCAAAGCTGTGTTGCAGATTGTGAAGGGGAATGTCCTGGTTCTGGCCAGGATGGGGTAAATTTTTGCAGTAGCCAGGACGGGGTTCAGCCAGGACATGGAGTTTATTCTGTACCACTTCCCATCACTCTCCAGGGACAGGGGAAGAAGTCCCCTCTGGGTCACATGCTGGTGGCCTGGTCAGGTATTGCCCGGGCTGGATGGTTGCATGTGAATCGTTCCTCTCCCTTGTACTCTCCATTAATATTGTTGCTGTTCCTGTTAATTTTCTTATTTAATTGCTGTTTCAAATATATTGTTCTCGTCTCAACCCATGATCTTTACCTTTTGTGCCTCCAATTCTCCTCTCAAGCCCACCGCAGAAGGGAGGGGAAGGGGAGAGGGGAGTGAGCAGCATATGGTTTGCAGTGTTCCAGTGAGAACACCAGATTGGGGAATACCATTCCTAAAGCACTGCAGTGAGTGCACAAACACTCTTCATGCTGGCCCCTCGTGTTCTGCAGCCATGACCTCCAGCACTGGCCTCCAAAGCAAGGGTCAGCACTGAGGCATTTGCAGTACTCACCCTGCTCCAAACATGGAAGATTTACAAACAGGCTCAGAAGGGCTTCCTCATGGCACTGAAACTCCTGTCAGCTCCTCACACTCTTTGCCATGGTCAGCAATTTCTCTTGGAACACTCAGGAGTTTCCCAGGTTTGTTCCACTAGCTAAGGCTTCTGTGCCTTGCGGCATCCCCCCAAGTTGTTGCCATGTAGAATTGTTCCTTCCTATCCTCTTCCTAGCCTTGGTGTTTTCACCATCAGAGAGGGTGGCTCTGAGCACCCTCTCTGACCAAACATTCCCTTTGGAGTGACTCTCTCCCTTTGTGCCAGATTTGTCTGCCCACGGCATCGTTTTGCAGGTGCCAGGCACGGGACCCCTTCTGCCTTCAAGGCCCCTTCCAACCCAAACCATTCTGTGGTTCTCTGAGGCCGTGGCCTTCCCCTGCCCTCTGAGGGCACTGTGCCCAGAACCTGGAACCAGCCACTCTGTGACATCAGCCCCAGGGCCATGGGTGCCATGAGCAGTGCAGCTGCTGCAGGCACTTGGGTCAGTGGCTGCACTGGCAGAGACAAGTTGTTGTTTCTTGCTGCTGACCCATGCTGCTGGCAGTGATGAATCTGCTGTACCTCTTGATCCTGCTGGCTGTGTACAGGCCTGCACATGGCACCTGGGACACCTGCAGGTAGGCAGCCCCAGGCTCTGGAAGGGTGCCTGTCCCCCATTGCCACACCGTGTCTTCCCAAACCCCTTATGGGAGCCTCCTTGCCCCGGGTGCTGGGGCAGAAAGGCACAGTGTGAGCAGCAGCAGCTGTTGGGCAGGGCAGTAAGGACTTTCTGCTTACAGAGGGACCTGCGGGCTCCGGCCCATGGCTTCTGACTATGACTCCATAGCTTCTGACTACAGCATGCCACACATTGTGACTGGCACAGGTGCCCAGCCAGGGGCCTGGCCCTGGATCGTCAGCATCCAGGACCCCAGGAAAATAGGCACGGGGCATATGTGTGGAGGGTCCCTCATCAGCCCAACGTGGGTCCTTACAGCAGCCCACTGCTTCATCCGGGCCAGGTAAGGAGGGGCACGGGATGAGGATATCCCCACAGCACAAACAGCTGCCCAGTCTGCAGCACCACATACTGCTCCCATCCTGTGTCCTTGCATTGTGCCCGGTGCCTCGGCACTGCAGAGCCCAGCTGAGACACTGCTCAGAAGGCTGGGCTCGTGCCACTGCTGCCTGGCAGCCTCCAGCATGGCCTTCCTGGAGCCTCAGGCATCCTAGGGCAGTCACACTCCCCGTTGCTCTGCTTTCCCCTCTGCCTTGGGAAGCAGAAGGCAGGGAGGTGCTGAGCTGCCACAGCACGTGGCTCTGCTCCCTCTCAGCCCTCTCTCTGCCTTCCAGGAATGTCACCCGGTGGCGAGTGCTGATCGGGGCCACCCAGCTGACTCATCTGGGCCCCGAGGCTCAGGTGCGCCACGTGAAGCGGCTCCTGACTCACCAACACTACACTGCTGCTTCACAGCAGAACGACATCGCCCTGCTGGAGCTGGACCAGCCCGTGGAGTGCACTGAATACGTGCAGCTTGCCTGTGTGCCCAATGCCTCGCTCACAGTGTCAGAGCTGAAAACCTGCTACATTGCTGGCTGGGGGTTCGCCAGTGCAAAAGGTGAGTTCCCAAAAGGGGCCCGCGCCCTGAGGGCAAGCTGGGCACACTGGAGAAATGGGGTGGGCTTCCTGACAGCAGAGACCAAAGTCAGGCTGTAGGACATGCCTCTGGAGAGATGGGCCTGGCCTGCTCCCCAAAGCCAGACACAAGGGACACAACACTTCAACAGCTGCTCCAGAGGCAAAGCCAAGCCCTGGGGAAGGACTTTACCCCCAGTCCAGGGAGCAGAACCAACAACGAGCTGCAGGGTGCTCATTCCTTCCTGTGCTCACAGCTCAGGGCCCAAGTGATGTCCTGCAGGAAGCCAAGGTCCGTCTCCTTGATATCCAGCTCGTTAACAGCAGCCGATGGTACGCTGGGACCATCCACACCCACAACCTGTGTGCTGGCTACCCACGGGGTGGCATCGACACCTGCCAGGTATGAGTGCAGTAAAGGTACCCCATGGCACCCTGCCAACATAGGCCAGCATGTGCTTTGCCTGGAAAATCACTTTTCCACCCCTGGCTTCCCACCACTGATAGAGTTTCCTTCCCCTTCCCTGTATGTGTTGGTGTGTGCCCGGTGCCCATGTTCCTGAGGCCTGGCACTCAGAAAGCCCATCTGAAAGCCCATGGATGATGCTGGATCATCCATGCTCTGCACATCCAGGATCACTGTGCAGATACGAGAGGGGGCCCTACTTTACAGATACCCAGCCTGTTCCCAGCTAAGGTTCTGGAGACCCCAGCACCTGAGCAGAGCCTTTTTGTGCCAGGAACACAGCTGTGGCAGGGGCTGCAAGAGAGAAGCCTCTAGTGCTGCCAGCAGCCACCCAACAGCACCCTAACCCTCTTTCATCTTCTGCAGGGTGACAGTGGAGGGCCTCTGGTGTGCAAAGATAACAGTGCCAGCTACTTCTGGCTCGTTGGAGTGACCAGCTGGGGAAAAGGCTGTGCCAGAGCAAAACGGCCTGGAGTCTACACCTCCACTCAGCACTTCTATGACTGGATCCTGGTCCAGATGGGTCTGTGCCCATCTCTAACAGCCACTCTAGCACCCTTTGAGGAGCTGGGGGCAACACCAACAGAGCTGGGCTGCTCTACACCCACCCCACCTCCACAGCCAACTGTAACAACCACTCCAACGCCAGAGCCAACCTCTACCTCAACCCCCTCTGAGCATCCAGGGCCAACAGCAACAGAACCAAGCTGCTCTACACCCACTCCACAGCAGCACCCAACTGTAACAGCCACGCCAACGCCAGAGCCAGCCTCCACCTCAGCCCCCTCTGAGCAGCCAAGGCCAACGCACTCTCCCTGGCACACATCTGCTCCACATCCCTACCGGATCCTGGTGCACTTCTTAACTCGGGTGCACGAGATGCTGCAGGACCTCATGGGAAAAAACACACAAGCAGCAGGATGAGCAGGATCCAGTGCAGGCTGCAGTGGACCATGACGATTTCGTACTGGGGCAGTGCCTGCTGATCCAAAGACAGCCTCAGGGTCAAAGGCATCCTCTGTCCTGCCCATCTTCCTCCTCTGCATGCACACAAATGCTGAAGCTGATTTAGTTGTGGAAATAAAGTTGCCTATTGTCACTTGTTAGCATGTCCTGTGCAAGGCAAGGAGTCCCAAGCCAGGCACCAGCAAAATGAAGCTGTATGGGACAAGGGAACACAGGTTCCCTTGAGGACAGCAGTTGGGAACACTGTTTTAGGCTGCCCATCTCTGGGATCCTTGGGTGTGGGACTTGAAACTGAACTCTCTCATGACTCAGGAGCCATGATTCTAGAAAGACTCAAGATCTGCACCAAGGACTGTGCAAGGAGCTTGCACAGCGAGGAGATGAGTCAGCACCAGAGAGAATTGGACTGTAGGAAAAACGGGAAACCAACAGCCCCTTCTCCTCCCACAGCACCCTGCTGGGAGCCAGGAAAGTGCAAGAAGAGAGGCCATGAGAATCACATTCAGTGGACACACAAAATGATTAGAAACTAGAAATTACAAAGACCTGAAAGTTGACACCAGGAAAGATGAGAAAGTAGAACACAAAGCAGGCACTAAGATGAATAGAAAGCAAAATGGAAAATATATATTAGATGAGTATCAAGATATGTTCACACACAGGTACCACAGCTCTGCACTCCCTTCAGTTTATCCTCTATTGTCTTGGAGGTGTCAGCTGGTTTGGTCTCAAGGGTCTTGGAGGACTATCTGGCTTTTTTATTTTTTACAGTGCAGTTTGCTTTTTAACCCCTTTTTATGCTGCTTTGGGTTGTAAGCTTCCTTTTTTGGAGTGGCCCTGCATGACCCACGTGCTCCCCCCCACATCATCGCTGTCCCAGTGACACTGGGGTGCACAATGACACCACCATCACCCTCCCAGGCTTGCCCAGCTCCTCATTTTTACACACCCCCAAAAGAAGGCACTAAATGAATGAAACTGCCCTGGGCAGCACCTTGCTGATCTAATAATCAAATCTAATTAATGCCATTCCCATTTGTACATGTCCCACCCCCACAAAGAGAAGGCAGTGCCCAAACAGGGGAAGCTCCCCCAGTTCCTGCCCCACAGCAGAGGGGAATGTGCCCAAGGATGGTGCCTCATCTCCTGGAGCTGCTTTGCTGTCAAAACACACGTGCACATTCAAGTAAAGAATGCTTGAGACCCAAGGTGGATGGAATTTTATTTTATATTAATTTTGGCAGTTCTGGAGAGTAAGGGAGAGTCATCATCATTTAAGACTTCATGCTGTCATCTAAATATTCCATACAAATACAGTTGATAAATGAAAATACAGATTTCAGCACATATATAGTTGAAATTCATGTTGAGGACAAATAAACAACAACAAGCAGCAAATCTGATCCCTGCACAAAATACCATTTTCCAGTTTCACACCACAGACAGATCAAAAGCAAGAAATAGTGAATTATGCAAGCCAAGCCACTCCTAGCTTGGATACATCACTTTACCATCAAGGAATGCATTGCCAAACAATATGGCCATGCCACCCCTTTTAAATTTGACTGAATTTCATCCATGTAACAAGACCAGAATTTGATCCTTCTATTGGAGAATGCTTTGCTGGTGCTCTGCTGCTGAACACCCTGAGCTGAGCTACAGAACACTGTTCACAAAACATCAAGGTATGTTTATACTTACTAACAACCAGGAAAGAAAAAGCCTCTCTCGTAGGTGGAGGTGGATTGAGCTGAATAGCAATAAACACCAAATCTACAAAATTACTGAGAATCATATATAAATGGAGAAGACAAATGCAACAAAATGAAAGTCAGCAATGTCAAAGACACAACCATTAATTAGTAAAACTCTGAGATGTGTAATGACAGAGCATTATTTAGCACTTTGCTTTTATTTACTTCCAATGTCTCCAAACTGAAATTTCATTTAGTTGCAGTATAAAACATGCCATTAAGTTGAACTACCAATCTCAAGTTTCCTTCACAGTGAGTGGTGATGTGGTCATTAAAGTTCAACATGTGATCCACTAAATCAAATGCTGAGGTCTAATTCTGGACAGGATAAATGATCCTCATGTTTATGAGAGCTCATGTGAGTCCAATGACCCAAAGGTTATTGCACACTGCTTCTTCCACCTGAATGATCCTGAATGAGACGCTGGGAGCACAGAGTGAGCCACAGTCCCTGGGGAAGAAGGATGCACCAGGAAGGCCACTTTCCAAAGGGGTCACTGAGAGGGAACTGCACTACAGCTGAGCAGTGTCACATACTCTTCCTGTGCACCAGGAGCAGTCCAGGATCTGAGCTGCACAGAACTGTGTTTCAGCTGGCATGACACCCTTCTTGGTTCTGTCTCAGAATGTTTCACTCTGTGACTAAGGATCTGATCCTTGCTTTGTGAAAAAGCATCTGCATACATGGAAGGATTTGCAATGAGCATGCTGATAAATATCATCAGGGCAGGAATCTCTTTGGCATGACAGGGTAACCTTAGTGCCCCTCAGAGTCCTATTATGCTACCTAAACTGGATCTGTACAGAACAATTATACAAAAAGGATCATTCTTCCTGAAAGTGGCAAAACCAAGTTATGACTTTACTGTGAAACAACTCTTTCAGGGCAGCAGTCTCAAATGCAGTTTATCAGCAAGAAAAAACTCCTGGTTTTTTCAGCTCTTGAAAGAAGCAATCAGAGTTCCTTTTTCACAGTTTGGCAGGAAAATTATCTTCCAATTTCATCTCTAGATCGCCCACGCTTGGGAAATCCTTCTGTAACTCAAGATCACTGGTAGGCTGAGTCAGAGCCTTGGCCTTTATTTGTAAGGCTTTCAGCTGCATCCTGTTATCACTGTCTTCACCAGAGATGGGACTTACTTCTTGAATTTTCAAGAGATCTCCAGTACTGAAAGTCTTCTCTGTGTTACTGGAACTCATCCTCGGGGCTCTTTGTGGAAAGCCTTCCTTTCTCGAGCTGATCTTCTGAAGTTTAACAGGGAGCTTGTTCTTCTCTCCTGTAAGATCAACACAGTCAAGTGGACAAACCTGTTCTCTTCTGGTTTTCTTATCAAAAGGACTATTCAAAAGAGATGACTGGGACAGGTTTTCTTCTTGTTCTTTAGCACTGTAAGGAGGAGTGGGGACTTCAAACGTGGCATGAAACTGAGAATAATCGACACGGAAAAAGCCATCTTCCAGAGACATCACTGGGAGGAACCTGTGACCCCAAAGGACTTCATCTTCTGTGTATGAGGTCCTAGCTTGGCATGTCATTCCTATGGAAATGGACAAGAGCATGGCATTCCAATGTGAGCAAGCACACAGAACAAAACAGATAAAAAAAGACAGATAAAAATGAACTGCAGCCAGTGAGCCAACAGTTTTATAGATTATAAAGTGGGGCAGTTGTTCCTAGACAATCTTCTGACAGCCAGCGGAGTGCCTCTAATTGACTGACTAGATTTTTATGCAAATACAGGATTAAATATTGCAAACTTGCAACCAAGCAAAAGCAAAATGTAAAATTACAACAGTATTAGCTTGTGTGCTCGTTTCAGCTGGGATAGAATTAATTTTCTTCTAGTACTGGAAGCCTACAATTAGGTCATCCCAAAGCTTCTCTTTTCCAGGCTGAACAGTCCCAATTCAGCCCTGAGAGAGTAAGTAATACTGTTTCTTAGGAGAAAGAACTATTGCTTGGCAGAGGCTTACAGAATTCTTTGGCAAGGATCAGGTGCTGAGGAAGACAATGCTAAATAAAAAATGTAATCTTGCATTTCTTCTGTGGGCTCTGTTACTTTTTCTCCAAACAGTATGTCAAGATGAAAGCTGTGCAGAGGCACTGAAGCTGCTAAGACACAGGTGGCATTGTAAACTCATTGAAGATTTTGTTCCACTCAGTGCAAGCATACATCACTGGCAGTATTTATATGTGTGCACTCGAACCAAGCAAATCTCACCACAGCAGCACCCACAATAATTTATACAAATATCCCAGGTGAGCAGAACTTTAACACTTCCTGTCATGGTAATGTTCAGAGGCAGAATTAGCAGTCATTAAGCCCAAATTCTGATTTGCTCTCTGGTTACTGCTGTATGAATTCTCATATGTAAAATGTTTCCCTCCAAATACCCAGAGAGGTAATTGCAGTAAGGGAAGTTATGAATGCATGCTTATCTAAAATAAATGGTTCAGCTGCTGGGTAAGATGAGGCCTCTGCAGGGATCTAAGGACTGCCACACTTGGTGTGAAAGAGTGTTCTGCCCCAGTGGATTGTGTGTTTGTTTAGGGCCAGCAAGTGGAGAGTAATCAGGCAGTGAGATGGCTGCACATGGCTGCACCAGAGGGACATCACTGCTTCCAGGGCAGGAAGGAGGCAGCTGCTGACCTTGTGGAAAGGACGAGGAAGCTCTTTGGTTAATCAAAGTTTAACAAATCCTCAAAAGAAGGAAGAAGATCAGAATAGTGATGACAGTACTGAATGATTTTGGACTTTACCAGTACTCATGGGTCGTTGATGAAGAGCTCCTTATACAACTGGAACCCATTTTCATGGGATTAATAAAAGAATTGAGTCCTCAAAACAAAAGGCTACAAAACAGCTGTCATCTGGACAACACCATATCCAAATTAAAAAAAAAAAAAAGCACCTCATATTTGTCAATATTTGTCAATACCAGGTATAGCTACAATTTTTGTGACTAAGAGGTCTGTATTTGTGCTGTAAAACTGGATTTCTTATCCTGAATTCAATTAAGTGCAAGCTAGGCTGAAAGAAATTTTGTAGCACTGGGAATTTTTAAAGTTCAACTTTCTTTCAGAGTGGTTGTCCTTAAAACAGAAGCCTCACAAGAGTGTAGAGCTGTTCCACATGCCACAGGCAAAGAGTGGCAGGCTGTGTCTCTTGCTGGCCACTTTGGGAATTGGTAATGCAGAGCCCTGTGGGGAAAGGAGGTCTCCATGGGCTGGTGAGAGCCACTGAGGCTCTGCAGCATATGGTGGAGCATCCAGGACTAACAGCTGCCTTGCTAAAAATATCAGCACTGAAAACAAAGACTAAAGATTAGAGCATGCATATTAACCTAACCCTTACCAGTAGTCTCAACGATTCCTTCGAGGATGACAACTATTTCGAATTGCTCACTTCTCAGGGATCTTTGTGACAGGCAGAAAAAAGGACTCTCTGAGTTAATTTCGTGACAGATGGTTAAAGGGGAAACTAAAAACAGCTGGTCAGCTCCAGTTCCAAATCCAACATCCAGTTCACACTGGTCTAGTGGCAGAAATTCTCCCTCTGGTGTCTGCCTGGACTAAAGACAAAAAGAGGTTTTAGTAATCACCATGGGAGGCAAAACATGAAATCAATGCAATGAAGTTTAAACCTGGCTCCTCCACTACCTGCTGCATGGATTAGGTCTGGGGGCTTCATAATGCAGATATCAATAATGCTAAATGCTATGAGGCTGCTATGCAAGACCAATTTTGACTTTTCTTACTATGCCAGTAGATCTCATCACCACCTACAAACTTTACTATGACTGACATATATATGTATATGTATATATATATATTTATACACTTTTGACAAAATTGTTGTGTACCACACTACATGCCTTGTAATGGATGTTCAACACGAATATCCTGTGGCAAAAGTTCCTCTTGATGAGACCAAAATCTGCAAGCTGTTGTTTGAATTCATGTTTCATTATTTTTCTGTGTCACTAGCTTCTGTTTGGCAGACACTGTGATGTGCTGACTCAAAGGCAAACATCACAGTAATTGTACATCTGGTAGGTGACATTTTCACAAAACCATCTGAACTGATACTGATGATGCTGTCACCCCTTGCACTTTACCACCTACTGGATATTCACCTTAACAGCAAACTTATTATTAAGCTAAGTGCCTCATTTTTCTTCCCATCATCTCATGGGTCCAATAAAAACACAGATATGATAGCTTCCCTCCACCCCATAGTTCCCTCCAAAATTTCCTGGTTTTCCAAGTATAACTTTTAAAAGTTTTATAAAAGTATAAGTTTTAGAAGTTCCATCAGTTGGCCAGGCAGCTCCCCACCTGATGAAGGTCTCTGGTGGAAATTGCCTATTAAAATTAGAAGCTTTTTACAGCTGATATAAATCCTATTTAAAATCCTTTCTGCTTATTGTTTGATTAAAAAGCAATCTTTAAGAAGATTACTATTGATTATAAATAAACAAATATTGTTGTAAACTATATTATCATAAATGAATAAATAAATAGTTTTAATTGTGTTGACAAAGGTATTGGTTCCAGTGCTTGGAGATTCATTGAGAGCAAGCCAAAGGCAGCAGCTCTGCCATCAACTTAGACCTGACTAGAACTGTTTTAAGAAAGTTTCTGTCTTTAAAGAAAATCCCCAAGCAACTAGTATATCTTCATTTTGTCTCTCCTCTTCACATGTACCTTAAAAATGCTGCCTGGTATTTACTGGAGATTACATAACCAGTTAGGTAGCTGCTGCTGGAGTACAGCTCCTTATTAAATACAATGCATTATTTCATTTATGTGCTACATGTTTGTTTTGCCGCTGAGGAAAAAACATTCCTCCTGTCTAAGTAACAAAGCTCTCCCCTGCCCAGGAGGACAAAGAGTCAATTTCTCCATTACTGATGAAGAGAGGGAAAATATCAGCTCATTGCATGTGAAAGCACTTTCACAAATTATTTATTGAAACATAAAAGTGATCAAAACCACTGCTGCATACCAGTCATGACAGTCTGTGTTTTATGCAAAGGTGTAAGCAACCTACAGCAAAAACATCTTTTCTCCTTTCCTGAGGCAGGCTGCAGAACTAAGCTGCAGATGACAGCACTGCTTTTGTTGCCTGGCTACTGTTCTTGCAGAGGGTGCACACATTGATTGGCCATGGATGAGCCTTGCTCCAAGGTAACGAGCCTCGACATGAGCTCTATGAACCAACATCTGCATCTCAAATTGTCCCAAAGTTTTATCAAATACATTCACCTGGACAAAAATGTGCACATTTGCACGAATTGCTGCCTGACTGACTTAAGAACTGTTTGATCTACAAACCATTTTTCTTTGTGGGAGAGTCTTCGATCAAATCCATTCAATAGTAAACAAATCCAGCGAGGATGATTAGAGGTAACAGATCTGGGAGAAAGCAGAAGGTTGTGTTTGAGGTATTCAGTATCTTACATACAGGATTGATTTTTGCAGGGCAGGGAGGATTTTTGAAAGAAACTTGTTTGTTGAATAAAAAGAAGTTAACCTGAATGAAGAGAGCTTAACAGCCCCAATACATCCAGGCTCCTACAGTGACCTTTGTTTTACATCTTTACTCAAAGGATCACAAAACAAGGCAGAGGACTATAAACTGTCAGCAATAAGTCTGGAAGGAGCACTTGTGTTTCTTCATTTTGACCATCCACATAATAAAAAGACAAGGAAATTTTGCAGATTAATACATGTTGAACAAGGGCACAATTACTCAGAAATGCCTTAGCTTGCAATTTAAATGTGGTCAGAGATGGATAATCTAAAGGTCTCAAAGAATTTCTCCAAAGGTGAATTTTTTCACAGCTAAGGCACAAAAAAAGAAGAAGGACTCCCGTGTCTAACTTTCTGTCACTGGATCTTTGTTTTGGTTTTTATTACAAGGCAGAAAGGTTTTTATTCCACTGCGTCACCACTTAGTCTATTTTAGTGTCTGAACAAACACATCATGCCTTTGAAATGTTCACTCCTATCCTTTATTCATTCTCTTTGCTTTTCTAAACCCTGTTGTTTATGCATCTCTCTCTTTAAGTGGACATGATGAAGTTTTATGATGAAACCCTCTGTCAGTTCACTCGTTAGAGAACTCACATAATTATGTTTCGATATCCAGGTGGACTAATTAAGCAGAAAAAGTGGGATGCAAAAGATGCAGCATCATCAGGCTTAATATTGTAGCATGTTGTAAAGAAACTCACAAATCTAGAAAATGCTAAACTGCAACGTGCTCATTGCTCCTCCCCCACCCTTAGACTATCAGCTTGCAAGAACTGTTATTGTATTTTATATTACTGGAATAACATGATCTTGTTATTTGATATCATTGCTAAAGATTTGTGTGGAGTTTTTCGGTTGTGACACTGTACCTGGAGCTCTACCATAGATAATTCCTGGGATCACTGCTACTTTTTAACACAGTCTGATTGCTCCATGCTGTAAATATGATAAAAGGAAGGGAAGGGAAGGGAAGGGNAGAGAAGAGAAGAGAAGAGAAGAGAAGAGAAGAGAAGAGAAGAGAAGAGAAGAGGCATAGGGGGGATCTAACAGAAACCTTCCAAAACCTGAGAGGAAGGTGATGAAGAAGAGAGCCAAGTTTTTCACAGAGGTGCCCAGCAGTAGCAAGAGAGACAACAAGTATAAGCTGAAACAGGGGAAGTTTGGATTGGACTGAAGAAAAACTTTTTCATCATGAGGACAGTCAAGCATTGGAAAAGCTTGCCCAGCAAGGCTGTGCAGGCTTTTTTCTTAGAGATTTCCAAAACTATCCATTGGCCTGAGCAAAACACCACATTGACTAAATAGAGATAGGAGATACGAGATACATTTGGTAGTATCTCCTATCTCAAGTACAAAAATGTGATGTGTTTTTTCACATTCCTTCACTGTGACACCAGTACAAAAGAAAATTCTAGCTACCTAATCAGGTGCAGAAGTGTAGCAAGATCAGCTGTTAGCAGCACTGCAGGGAAGTACAGGGGACAGAGCTCACACCACAAAAAGGCAGAATTTGCTGAAGACAGCAAGTCAATTCTGGCACATTTACCAAAAGTTTACAGGACACACAAAGCTACTTCAAAGCAGCTGATGGAAATTCAGGTGTGATCTGAACAGGCACCACTGGCTACTAGAATGGTGTGTCCAGTTCAGTGACAAGGACTTACAGAAAGACATGGGAACTAACACCACACCTTTCAATGAAGGCTGAAGGGGCAGCTACTGCACATTCAAGTTGAAATCTTCTTCTGTTCATAGCTCATATTTGCCAAAGGTTGCAAAGCAGCTCAAAGACAAGTCACTGGGATGGAGATCATAAAAGTCAAGAATTGCTCACTGATTCATTGTCTGGCCTACAAAACAGCTATCTTAAGACACAATGGTCATGCAGGTCCATAAAATGTCCTTGAGTTTTCTGTCCCAGTCATCTGCACACCATCATTTGTGTAGCAATGGAATTGTCAGCAGAAACCACATCAGGTTGTATATTCAGTGTCTTATTTCAAAAGAAAATGAGTTACCCTCTGTGTAAAAACACAGTGTGACTCCACTTTTATTCCACTTGAACCTGCACTCCATTTTGAATGATTGAATTAAATACTTTAGAGGAGCTTTCTGCTAGAGAGCAACAAAAACCTTGGTTCAGCTAGTTTTCCAATTCCTATAAGAACTGCTCCAGTGTAACTCCTTACAGCTTGTTCCCATATATATATATATATCTCCCACTTCTTTTTAAATCTTAGCAAATTCTCCATTTTAAGTGGTAGCATTCTGTAGCAAGAAAAATTAACAGCTCAGTCTAGCATTTGGCACAGAACAGAAGGAAAACAGCCTTTCATATTTACCACTGCTCTGTCACCTACTGCTTCACGCTTGTTTATGCAGATTATTAAAAAGGCCAGTTGCTCCAAAGACAGAATTACCAGACAGAGTACAGAACATTTATATCACTCAAATATGATATCCTGAAATTAATGTCATCACTGGGATCCAGCTTCTGACAGCTGAGGAGCTTTGGACAGAGCCCTCACCAGGCGTGCTCCTGTGACAGGACAGAGCTGCTGGGAGAAGCTACCTTGCTTAGTCTCAGCATGTCATACAGTGCTTTTCTTCCATTCCACTCCAGCCCAATTTATCTTCTGCAATTTCATGCCTGCTAAACTCTTCCATCCTGATAATTTTTTTTTGTTATGATCTCCTTTGAATTCCAGTTTTCTTGCATTCTGAACTATACCGACCCCTGTCAGTCATTAATAAACAGATAGTGGTGATAATCAAAGGGTGTTTCCACTAAAGCACCTATACAATTACTCTGAAATGCTGTAATATCACTAGCTGCAACACTGGGTTAACGAACTGCAAGTTAAAGCCCACCAAGCTTCCCCAAAAGGAAGAAGTCAAGGTTGGTCTTTATGCTAGTTTAATGTCACCACAAATCAGTTCCTTTTCCCAGCCATCATCTGATAAGCAGCATGCCTTAGTACCCTTCCTTGCAGCTATCCTGCATCCTGACACATCCATCCATCCATCCTGACCAAATTGGGTTTCTGCCAGCCTCACAGTCCATCGAAATCCCCCTGGGAGTTCTCTGACGAGACAATTTTCCCCTATGCCTGCTCGGCTCTTTCATGGCTCCTGCTATGGACAGCTACACCAAATCCTTCCATAGTCCTTCCTACCACCCCAGTCACACCCGCACGCCAAGGGACAGGACAGCTGCTCCGAGAGCAGGACAGAGCTGCCAGCAGGCACCAGCAGAGCGCCTGCACAGGGGGAGCCCCACGCTCCCTGCCCAGTGTGCACATCCTTGCACCTGGCCCGCGCCCTGCCCATGTCGCCCACTGCCACTCGGGTGCCCCATGCCACCCAGGGTCGCGGCAGGCCTTACCTTGATGAGCTTGCAGCGGATCTGGGCAGACACCATGTGGCTGTTGCGGAGGTTGCCGACGCGGAACATGAGGCAGAGCTTGGCATCCCGCTGCGAGATGACCGCGGCACGGCTGAACATGAGGGTCTCGGCTCGCTTCTTGGGCTGGGACATCTTGATGAACATGCAGCCGATGAGGAACGCATCGACAACGGAGCCCAGCAGCGACTGGAAGAGGAAAAGCACGATGCCCTCGGGGCACCGCTCCGTAATGTAGCGGTGCCCGTAACCAATGGTGGCCTCGGTCTCTATGAAGAAGAGGAAGGCGGAGGGGAAGTTGTACACGTTCGCCACGCACGGACTGTACGAGTCGCCATGCGCCTGGTGCAGGTCACCCCGCAGGTAGGCGATGCCCCACCACATAGAGGCCATGACAAGCCAGGCGACCGTGTAGGTCAGCAGGAAGATGAGCAGGTTCCAGCGCCACTTGAGGTCCACCAGCGTGGTGAAGAGGTCGGAGAGGTAGCGGCTGCTCTCGCCGCCCAGGTTCCCGTGCTGCACGTTGCAGCGCCCGTTCTTGTCCACGAAGCGCTGCCGCTCTCTGCGGGCGCTGCAGCGAGCGAGGCCCACGGCCTGGTACTCGTCCCCAAACTTCCTGCGCACGGCTGACATGCCGCCGGCTGCCGAGGCGCTCCGCGGGCGCGCTGAGGATGCGGCGGGGCGGGAGGGGTGACCGCACCTCGCTGCCTGCGCGCAGCAGCCTCCGGAC
>VZTN01023442.1:130691-144565 GCA_013400515.1 Erpornis zantholeuca
CCGGCGGAGCTCCAAGCGCCGATCGCGGGCAGTGTCGGGCCCGGCGGAGCTCCAAGCGCCGATCGCGGGCAGTGTCCGGGCCCGGCGGAGCTCCAAGCGCCGATCGCGGGCAGTCTCCGGGCCCGAGCGCTGGGCCGGGAGCTGAGCCTCTGCCGTGGGGGCTCGGAGGAAGAGTCTGACCCCGTGGTACCCAGCAGGGAACGATATGAGGTTTTCTCCATGCTTCGGTCAGCCACCTGAGTAGTCTCTCTTTTCGTGCTAGAGCAGGTACGGTATCCGAGAAAGACATCTTCACTCAGGTTTGGACAGGAGGAGGACTCCTGTGTGGGGATCAGCTCCATCTGCTATGGCCCGGTTAGCATACAGATGTATTTTCTGACCGGATCGCTAGGGCGATGAAAAATGATAAAACTGCAATTGCTTTCTGAAAGCAACTCTAGCTTTGAATGATACAATCTGAATTACTGAAGCTTTATGTTGTGTTAGCTGTGAACACAGTAGGTTTCTTTTGCACGGTAATGAGGATATGCCAGATCATAGTAATGATCTTCTGTTTAATCTCCTACTTTCACCCCATGGCGTGCATCAGTTCAGTTTATTTAGCCCTTTTCAAATATTAAAGTCCTTTTTCTGGGTAAGAAAGGTGCTTCAGGCATTCAGCCTTGGGACCAGCTGGGCAAGGATATGCGTGAAAAATTAATTAGGGTTTAGGTAGATATTTTTAAAGAGAAAAAGTGTATTTGAGCCTACTCATACTACAGTGATGAGAGGACAGATTGATGGTTTTGAGACTCATCTTGCAAAATATCTCGTGCTGGGGCTGATTTTAATACCTTTGAGAGCTATCCCTGGGTATGGAATGCTTTTCATTCTTCCGAGTGTTCATTGCAGGCAGTCCTGTGTAACAGGATTTGTACAGAGCATGGGAGATGCCTCTAGGGGAGGCCTCCATCTTGATTGCTGTGCCTAACTCCACTAATTCTGATGCTCCCGGGTTTGCTGTCAGGTTTTCAAGATGATGAAATGTGTTTTTCAGGTTCTTGCATGGGCTGCTTTTCACCCAGAATCTGGAAAATAACTTGGCTTTTTGTGGGGTTTGGTGCTGAATAGGTTTGACTGTAGGAACACGCATTGTTGCAAAGATAAAGCATGCTATTAAAGTTCTCTTTCATAAAAATCTGAGATTTAAATATGTGTAAAATGAAATGCCATAGTCAAGGAACCAAAGCAGTTGAATGAATTGCCTATACATTTCTTTTGGCATGAAGTGTGTGTGTGTGTCAGTGAAATGTGTATTTCTTCTAAGCAATAGGTAATAAGAGTGGTTAAATAGAGGTATAGTATATATAATACACTGGAGTATAATCCATGGATTAGAGTGAAATTCCAACACTCAGTTCCTTTACTAAGAGAACTCCAGTTATGTTTTGATGCCTAGATGGATTAATTAATCATACTGGTAGAAAATACAGGGTGTAAAACACAGGTGACTCTTGAGCTCAGTGTTTCACCACATTGTAGAGAAGGTCAGGAATCTGGAAAATGCTAAATAAGTATATACTAATGTGCCATGCAGTACTATGGTGTTTCCAGGCAGCTAGTCAAAAATATTTGAATTGGAAGACCATCAAACTTGTTTCATACAATCAAAATATCAGAGACTTATCTACAAATAGAAACTTAAGGAGCATCCCTTATTGTATTCAGCAAACAGTAGGAGTATATGTGCTGCTAATGGAAGTTTATTTTTATGCAAATATTAGTCCAATGAATTATATAAGCATGAACAAGATTATAAGTGCCCTGAAACACAATGTTTCATCTTGGACTGTCAATTATAAGCATAGATACAGTTTTGCTTTTTAATAAATAAAAGAAAAATTGCTCTGGAGTAATTTGCTCTCAGTGACAAGAGAAATCTGCAGCAGAAGTAGCTAAAGCAATTTCTGAGCAGTCGAAGTAGCCTTATTTTTTATACCATCCTTAGTAGCTGTGACAAGGCTGATAGTGACAGTCCTGCTGGCTTCCAGGAGCTGCATGGAACTGCAGCGTGGTCTTCATCAGAATCCCAGGGCCGTGGAAGCTTCTTTGAGATGTGCTTTTAGGAACCCCAGAACTTCTTGTCACACAGCATCTTCCTGCATGCTCTATACCTGCATATGATATTTTCCAGTGCTTTTAAACATCCCTTCTTTTCTGTTTGGTTTTTTTTTGGTTTTTTTCAGACAGTTGTTTAGCCCTGTTAAAATTATCTGTCTTGAGAGATTCTCTCTTTAGCCTCAGCTTTATCCAAGATACAATATGGTTATTACATAACCCACTACTTTTCATTTTGTTACTTGTGTAGCAGAATAACTGCAGAACTCTGCTCCATTCAGGTTAAACTGAAAACTGGAGGGAAAGAGGCTCTAGCAATTTGCTATTTTTCCATGCTTGACATTTTTCTCCCATGCTTGAGCTTAGGTATTTTGTTTGCTCATTTCAGGAGTGGCTCTGAATCCAAGTCCAGAAAGAAGAAACAATTGTGTTGGTTTAAGTTGAACATTTGTCTCTAAGAACAAAGCTATGCCAGTGCTTTCAGAAGACTCAGGTAACTGATCTGCATGCTTTCCACAGAACAGTGACTGAAATCTTATCATAGGTGTTTCACACATTAAATTAATTCAAATCGGAGTAAAATATAATAGAATTAAGATAATTCAACTGGGGTTTTTTAGCAATTACCTACAAGAAGGAAGGTGGAGTATAAAAGGTGAAAATTAATAAAGTTTGTCAGGAAACAGTTTCCTAAAAATCTTAGAACACCTGAATATATTCTGATAGACCTGAGTATATTCTGACAGACAGGCTCCTGTAGACAAACTTGGACCTCTCAGTGTAACAGTGTCTTCTACACCTGGTTATTAAACACCAGCCCATGTATATCTGCTGCTTGCTGTGTCACTTCTTAATATTTTCTGAACAGGGGTTGGTAAACTTTGTAAATATGCTTCCTTTTAACTTAAAAAACCAGTGACTTCATTCAAGGCCACTTTACTAGTTTGTCCAGTACACTACCCAGGGTGAAGTCATACATACTGAATGATAATTAGCATTAAAGCAGAAGTGAGTTTGAGTCTCCTGGATCAAAATGCACTCTGAGAATAGTCACAGGAATAGATTTTAACCGCCTCCCCCATTTTTTTCTTTTTTTATTTCCTGTTTTGTTTTGGTCTCATGTTCCCAGCCATGGTTCACCAGGAAAAACCTAGCATTTGTCTGGCCCTGTGCACTGCAAAATTGCAATATTGGTGATTGAAACATTTTTTTAGAAAACTAGCCAGGAGTTTTGCTTCCACCAGAATGGAAATGTACATTGGAAAGTCATTTCCAAATGTACAATGTACAAAGTAAAGTCCTTTCTTCCTCTGGTCAGGCTTCTTACAGGTGCCTCAGAGGTAGAAAGGGCAGGATAACACTTCTGAGCAAAGTCACTGGGGAAGCAGAGCTGTGCAACAAAGGAAACCATTCAGTCATTTTGGGAGTCTGCTGTGGCACTAAAAATTCAAAGTTTGCAAAAGTTTCTAGTCGTTCTAGAAACAAAGGGTAATAAACAAGAAGTGGGAAACGTGAAAGATAATGTTTCTAAAAATATATATTGCTTTGTTAGCTTTTGCCTTAGTATGAGGCTGTGTCTGCCACTTACCAAGGGAGCGTTGCAAAATGAGGTGTGGGTGAGCACAAGTCTCTCTGCAAACCTGAGGGTCACAGTGTGGTACCCAAGTAAATGGAGTGGCTGTTAAATCTGCAGGAGAAGGTCCCATGAGAAATGCTGTGTGGAATGTTTTTGTTCTGTCCTGAATCTAAATTTAGGATTGCACGAAACTTTGGCCCTTTTGACATCTCAGCTAAGACCTGATTCAAATCATAAAGAGGAAATGGGATTCCTTAGGGATGTCTTCAGTGAAAGGAGTCTCAGCTACCTGATGAAGGTAAAAGTTTACATTTATGTATGTACATTTATCCTTACAGTTTACTTTTTCTCTGTTGCCTTGATTTATCAACCATTTTACTTTGCCAAAGTTTTTTTTTAAGAATTCTGTACCAACCAAAGCATATGTGTGTTTAAGCACAAACATTAATAATGTTTGGCAATTAGTGTATTTTGTTCAGAAATAAATTTTTCTGCTCTTCTTGCTAAAATGAAGATACAGTGCCCTGTAGCTAAAAAGTAGTGTGAAATGGCTTCATTTTTTCTCTTATGCTCCTAAAGTCTTAACAGATTTTCTGACAGTCTGAAACTACCATGAGCAAAAAGAAAACTAAGACTCCTAAGGAAAACAAAAATAATCCCAAGAAAGATTATTTTTCTGACACATCTCAGATAAATTATGTTCATTAAATAGAAAACTATTCCAGTGTAGGTGTATTTAGAAAGTTTTGTATCTCTCTGCAGAAATATCCCTGAATAATCTTTTTTCAGATTCATGAAAAACTCCGTCATTATGAAAGACAGAGTCCAACTCCTGTTTTACACAGTGCTGCAGGATTAGTTGAAGATGTGAGTAAAAACTCTTGTCTCATAATTTTCCTGTTATTTAAGCCTGCTTCAAAGCTTTGCAATTGTACTATATGTGAACATATTTCTCATCTTCCCCAGCTGCATTGTAATCTGTTGGCTGTGATTAATCAAGGAAGTGAGAGCTCAAAAATACCAAGTCATGAAATGGTTAGTGAAGATGGACACATTCAGGCAGGAAGAAAGGATTTTATTAATGGCCTTCATAGGGGAGAGGCTGCAAAGAACATTCAGTCCTTCCTTGACAATAGGCAATCCCAGCTAAGCACTCAGTCCCATTCAGACTTAAACCATTACAGCCCAAGCAGCACTGCTGTTGGCATAGAGTGGTTTGAGTTGGAGGGACCTTGAAAGGTGATCTCATCTGACCACCCAGCCCCAGGCAGGCTCAGCTTCCACCAGACCAGATTGCTCAAAGCCCTGTCTAACCTGATTTTGAATATTTCCATTAGTGGGGCATCCAAAACTTCTCTGGGCAACCTTGTTCCCAGCATCTCATCAAGCAGATGTTCTAGCATATCACCACCTTCATCATAAAAAAAAATTCTTATATCCAATCTAAATCTGCTCTTTTTCAGTTTAAAACTGCTGCCCCATATCCTGTCACTACAGGCCTTGGTAAAGAGCTTTTCTCTTTCCTGTAGGCCTCCTTTATGTACTGAACAACAGCAGCAAGGTCTCTCCAAAGCCTTCTGTTCTCCAAGTTGAGCAGTCCCAGCTGTCTCATCCTTTCCTCATAGCAGAGGTGCTCCAGCCCTCTGAGCTGTGATCCTCCTGTGGCTGCACTCTGTTCTGGGGACTCTGAACTGGACACTGTGCTCTGGGTGAGAGGGTCTCATGAGAACAGGAGGAGAGGGAGAGACTTGCCTCCCTTGCTCTGCTGGCCACACTTCTCTTGATGCACTCTGGGATACAGTTGTCCTCCTCGACTGCAAGCACACGTTGCCATCATGGATCTGATTTTTCATCTGCCAGTATCCTCGAGGCATTCTTGGCAGGGCTGCTCTCACTCAGTTCATCCCCCAGCCTGTTCACGGAGCAGAGCTGTGGCTTAGATTTGGGTGTAACATGATGCCATGTGTCTGAAAAAGTGACATTTACACTGCATTTGATGACTCTTTTCACACACCTCTTCTCTACCATAGTGTAGGAAGGGGCAGGGGAAGGTTTGGGGTCTCGAGTATCTCCATAATCAGGAGACCCCAGTGCCCCCAGTGCAGCATACCCCCTCTCCCTTTTCCCACACACTGTGTACCAGCTCCACTAAAGCCTCAGCATTGCTACCTGTCAAGTCATACAAAATTTCCATCTTCAGAATAGCAGAGAAGATTTTTATAGAACTATATGATTTACCTGTTTAGAACCCTTAACAGGGTAAAGAAATCTCTTTTGCCTCAACCCTTTTTCCCTCCCTCCTCCCTCCCCTGCTTTCTCTCTCCTTCCACCCAATCAGCCCAGAGCAGAAGTGCCTCCATTATTTCTCTGATCTTTTGTTTAAAAGGCCTGAGACTCCAGGGCATATTTTGGTATCCAGGATTTGCAGGGGAACAAGGGAAGTTATATTGCATGTTCCACACAGGTTCCACTACATGATTGCAGAAAGGTTTAAAGTCTTTTATCAGATAATACAAGCACAAGAGTGTTGTTTCACATATCATTTACATATTCCATAAAGAATTTAAAATTTCAGGACTCGCTCCTGAAATTATATTGATGGAATAACTCTTAAAATGTATGTTTAGGGATTATGATTTTGATTCCTAATGCTGTCTTCTGTACTGACTAATAAAAATAGCTGAAGGAGCTTTGGTTTCTTTCAAGTTTCATGCACTATGGACTGAGATCAGTTTTGATCTGTGCACATTACTTTGATGGATGACAGATGTTAGCAAACTATCAACAGAAGGTAAATACATGATCTTGTTTGGTGGACTCCTTTAATTTTGAGGTTGTGAATTTTTATTTTAAAGGTAATAGAAGAGTTGCAGACAGCACCAGTGAATAATGAAGAAAAAGAGCTCCTTCAGCTGCTGTCAACACCACATCTCAGGGTAAAGAACACATGTGGGACCTTAACAAAATGCCTTTGCAGAATTGCAATAGAACATTTTGTAACAGAAGAGTTATGTTGAAGCATCCCTAGGAGAAAGGAAAAACCTCTAAAGGAGTTCTATTCCACTGGGATTTCCTGCACAGACTTCAGGATGTGAAGGAAATTGAAAAGAGACAGCATTGGCCTCTCCTGGAGAATGTATCATGCTGTCTTCATTCCTCCCTTCCTTCCTGTTTTCTGAGGGACCAGAAAAGAAAAGGATACCTTCTTGCTTTTCATAATCCACTTAAGTTTGTTTAGGCTGAGCTTTGTCTGGATTTATTTTAAATATTGACATATACCAGTAAATAGTTTACATGATGGGTAAGAGAATTGCTAAATCTTATTTGAAGGATCTGTGGTGAGGGTAGAAAGGGGGAGGTAAAAGTTTGCTGTAGTACTGGAGACATGAGAACTGGAAATTGTATAATGTATACATATGTATACATACATATGTATATGTATTATATGTATAATATTGTATATGTATCATATTACTCCATTCTATTCTTGTTTTTTATTTCCTTTATGCAGGCAATGCTTGTAGTACATGACACTGTAGCACAGAAGAACTTTGACCCAGCCCTTCCACCTCTACCTGATAATTTTGATGATGATTTTGATGAGGAATCAGTGAAAATTGTTCGGCTAGTGAAAAATAAAGAACCCTTGGTACATATTAGATAACCTATCTCTAGTCATAAAACCTTACTGTGCAAGAGTGTTACTGTGAGTATGCAGGAGATACTTGAAGATGTCATCACATAGCCTTCAGAAACCAGGAGTGTTCTGAAGCTCATAAAATAATGTTTAAAATGTGGTAAATGCCCCTTCACAATTTTGCATTAAATGCTTTATGGACATGGGTTCATAATGTTTCCCGAGCACAGGAAAGTTAGCACAGTGAAGGAACTGTATGAGTTGAAGCAATTATGCTTATTATGTGTATTAATTCTTTTCATACTGTAGCTAACCTTCAATGACTTAGTATATTCACTTGCATGAAAGTCAGTGATGTATGGTAAGAGTATGTTTGATACATGTGTATAAGCATTGTATTGTCAAGGTGCTAATTTTATACAAATGGAAATGGAAGAATTGATTTCCCAGGAAAAAACAGTTGTCTTGGGAAAGAAATCTGCTTTTTTTTAATCACAGTAGTAAAAGGGAACAGTGAGTGAATTCCTGATTAAAGCTTTGTATTGCCAGCAGAGGTAGGAGGAGGAAAAAAATCTAATTACTTGGCTTTTGTTGTTTTTATATGTAAAAGTGCTGACTGTATCGTATAAAGGTTTAGAAGAGGGAGAGAGAAAATTTGTTACAATGAGCTGCTTTGCACACTTGAGTGACTTCAGTGGCCACAATAATGCAGGAAGTGTAAGCACATGGCAAAGTCAGCAGGGAGGAACTTGTGTGCACCTTCCCATAATCACTTGGCATGGGCAAAACTTGAATAATGGTGAAATTCATCAGGGAGAAAGAGAAAATCCATAGAACAAATTAATTCCAGTTTAAAAGGTGTAATAGCATGTATGTTATTTCACTGGTTGCTGAATTCAGAGCCAATTTCTTACATTTTTTTGGGTGGGGGGTGTGTTTTATTTCAGGGAGCTACCATCAGAAGAGATGAACACACAGGAGCTGTGATTGTGGCAAGGATCATGAGAGGTGGTGCAGCTGATCGCAGTGGTATGATTGCAGTAGTAAATTTCTGAAGTTGCATTTGTAAACCTCTGAAGATTCCTAAGCATGCACTTAGCATTTTTGTATTTCATCAGCAATCCGTTAATCTAATTACTTTTTTTTTTTTTTAATTAAAATGGCCATTAGGAAAAGATGAAAACAGGGATGGAAGCAGTAGGTTTGAGCTTTAGAAGAAAGCAAAGAATGTTTACTTTCATTCTAATATCTTGGTTTATTCAATGTAGCATGTGTTGTTTTCTGTTTGCTTTGTTGAGAAGTTCTTCTATGTCAGTTAACAGTAGTTATATATATGACAAGTACAACATTTCTTACTGAACTGGATAAACAAACCTAAAACTTGTAGACCCTCTTTGTGGCTTGTTAAAAAAAAATTAGTCTAGCATTCTTTGTGGGACTGTGAAGTATTGAGCTGTCAGTTGACAGACAACTCATTCCTGCCTTTATAGGCAGCAGTGTGTCTTCTGACTTTATAATGAATTTATATTTGGTCACACTCATGAAACTATTGCAGTTTTGCATACTTAATACTGATCCAAATAGTGATTTTCCAGAGTACCATGCCAGGAGTTGCCTGTGTGCATGCTGCTCTCCTCTGGGACTGTGCTGCATGGAAAGAAAGTGCCATAAGGAATAAAGGCAGGAGACTTGGAGGCACATTTCCAGCAAAGGCACTTGGCTCTAGTACTAAATCCATCAGTCTGGATGAGGGAGGAGAGGAAGTTCATGCTAATGACTTAGGCTTGACATCAGAGGAGTGGTGCTTGCTGGTCTGTAGACATATTTTAATTTACTTACCATCTTTTCAGGTCTTGTCCATGTTGGAGATGAACTAAGAGAAGTCAATGGTATTACTGTGCTTCACAAACGACCAGAAGAAATAAGTCAGATTTTGGTCTGCACTGATTTTCATTTCAAGATCTTTTCTGTCTGGTGATCTAGTAATTACAGTAGATGATGAAATTTAACCATGAGTTTAAAATATAGAGCTAAAAGATGCAATCCCTGCTTGTCTTTGCATTAAGAGTTTTTCTTCTCCCAGTGGATTAGTCTTCTCCTTTTGACTTCAGAAACTTCTGCGAACTGGATTGGTACCAAGTAAGATACAAATACAAAGTTAACATGTTGCTCTGTCAAGAACTTCCCTTTAATGCTTTGTTTATGACAAGCAAACTGCAAATTTTAAGTACATTCCTAAAGATGATTTATAATGTGGTGTGTTAGGAAGCTGAAGAAAGTCTTGGCTGTGTGTTGAGTAGAGCTGTCAGTCTGTGCTTTACCAGCAGGTTCCTGGGGACATGAACAAGTTCTTGCTTCAAGCTTCTCTAACATGAATACCCACAAATCTTGGTAGAAAGTGTTGTAGCTCTTACACTTCTTTATCTCTGACTTCTGTCTTGTGGCATGGTTCCCCCTTGTCTTGGTGTGGAGTGGAGTTAGGGACAGTAAGGAAACTGGCAACACAGAAGACTGGAGTCAGTTCCATCACCTAACTCCAATTTAGGTCAAAATAATCCCAAATAATGACAATGACCACTTTTAATTTGGGGGGTGGGGGGTTGTCAAAACCACTTTGAAATAGTATGTAAAGTATTCCTTATGGGGACCTTGGAATGCTGTTCATCTGTTCTGTGCAATTTCTTATTAGGTATGTCCCATGTGAACTAATGCCTGAAGTGTAACACTTTCTTTTTCATGGTTTATTTTTTGAAGAAAAGATACAAATATTTGGCTGTGTTTGTTTTTTTAATCTAAGCAGAATTGCAGACTTCTCTACAACACAGTTCATCTCATGCAAAATAAGGCATCTAAAATAGATAAGATAAACCCATTCTAGATTTCTGAAGGACCTAGAAGTGCTTTTTAGTTTACTATAACTAATAATTGTCGTTTACTAGCAAAGATTTCTAGAGTGAAAGTGTTTATTTTGTAGATGTTTACATTTCACTCTAACCAGTTAGCCACTCCATGGAGAAAACACAGCAATATTTTTCAAAGCAGCACTTTCAAATTATTAGTCTGCAATAATTTAAGTCAGTGTCATACTAAAAGCCACAGAAGTATTTAATGTTTCACTGTAGCCCAGAAATTTATTTCAATTGCTAAAAGCAAACAAAGGAATTTTAATGCAGGTCTTTAATATGTTGTAGCAAAGTAGTTACTGTGGATGTCTCCATGGGCAGGACACTGTTGTGGAGTCATGGAACATCATGATAGTCACTGTAATGCAGTTAAATAGTGGAGTAGCTTGGCCTGTTGGAGTTCTGAGAAGGAAACAGCTGCTGGCTCCTACACTGGAGCATGAATAGTCTGCATTGTATCCTTGTTTTGCCTTCAAAGTAACAAAGCATTTCTTTTTTTTCTCAGGCTCAGTCTCGAGGGTCAATAACATTAAAAATAATTCCAGCCATCAAAGAAGAAGATCGTCTGAAGGACAGCAAGGTATGAGGCTGAAATACTGAAGCACATCTTTACATCCTTATGGCATCTCTGTAAATGCACCTTCCCTGCTGTTCAGTGGGAAGTGCCACAGACACATAATTGAACTACAAAGACAGGAGAGTGGTTTCTTGCACAGTACCCTTTTATTCAATGGAATTACTTGCATGACTCTTCTCCTCTTCATCTTGGCACATGTTCTTTTATAGCATTTCTAAAATCCAGCCTCTTCTTTTTGGTTCATGTAATTAAATTTGGTGTTCTACTCATCTCCTCTTCCCATGGCAGCTGCAGTCTGTCCATTATCTCTGGGCCTTTTGCCACTCACATGAGTGAAAATGGACCTCTCTACAAACAGAGCTGCATCCATCCTGTGACCCCATCAGCTCTGCCCTCCCTACTTCATCTGCCCTCCCTGAGCAGCAATAATTTACTGCTCAGCTGGCCCCTTACAAGATCCCTCTGCCAATCTCTCTGCTTCCCTGCTTTTGGTTGCTGAATTTCTCCTTGGAGCCCACAAATCACTTTCTAAAGTGGTTCTGCTGTTCTGTGTCAAGTAGTTTAAAGATACAAATCCCAAGTTGAGTAGTAGATTTTGATGCATTAAAGGAACATCTTAAGGACAGTCTTTACAACTGGGCAAGTTTGCCATAAATCCATTTTTATTGTTTTCTTCCTCTCCTTATTTTTTTCCAACCATTTCTTTACTGCATTTTGTACTTAATGTAGGTTGTGATCTGTGTTTCTTGGGACTTTGGTCTTTTGAGTCTCATCTTCGACAACACTGATATGTAATAACTGAGTATGTGCTGGAAAGTTAATTCATTTTTCTGCCTAAGCTTGCTAGGTGTTTGTATTTTTGAGTGCTTGAAGGAGGGATAAAGTGTATATACAGTTAGCAATGTTAGCACTGGGGAAAGCCTTCTAAAGGCAGTTTGAAATTCCAGATGGGACAAGAAGCAATGACATGTTAACTTTTCTTTTCAAGGTGTTTATGAGGGCACTTTTCTGCTATAACCCCAAAGAAGACAGAGCCATTCCTTGCCAGGAAGCTGGGCTGCCATTTAAGAGACGCCACATCCTAGAGGTTGTGAGCCAAGATGATCCCACGTGGTGGCAAGCCAAGCGTGTTGGGGATACCAACCTCAGAGCAGGCTTGATCCCCTCTAAACAGTTCCAGGAAAGGTTTGTCAGCAGAGATTAGAGGTTTTTCTTTTCTTTCACAAAGGTTATCTGCTTTTCTTAATGTTGCAAAAAAGATCATGTGGGCAACAGGGAAATAAAACAAACATAGGATTGATAAAGTGTTGATTTTTATGATCTGATATATGAAAGCATAAAATGTTTTAGAATAGTCTCTCTCATTCCCTTATCAGTAACAATCTGCAACTGTCATAGTTTTAAAGAAATTTTTTTAAGTAGTTGAACCAGACATCTTAAATTTTTTGAGAAAAAGCACTATTTGATTCTTTATTTTCAATGCTATGTGTATAACATGCTATAAATTCTCTATAATTCCGAGTTTACATATCTAAAATAAAATTATCTTCTCCTCAGACGACTGACCTACAGGAGAACAACAGGCACTCTGCAGAATGCCAGAACTCTCAAGAAACCATTATGTAAGTCTGTTCTTTCAGTGATGTTTTAACTAAGTTCTCAGTATTTTTCTTTTATTTCAATAATGTTGTGTGTGAGTTTATTTTACCACTGATTGATATTTAGAATACAGTCTGCCATTGGTTGATATGCATGGACCCAGGCTGCCACTTGGGGAGGTTTTGGGTTTGAGCTTTATCCAGTGTTGCTAGTGTCTGTGGTTTTCAAAAAACATAGCTGTGCCTCTCTTCCTGCTCTCAAGAACATGAGGCCTTACATATTTAGGTGCCTTAAAATTTGCTGGTGTTCACAATTTTCTGTGGTTTGAAACTTGAAAGTTGCAAAAATAACCTAATGCATACTTCTCAAAATTCTTATATAAGTGCATGAAACTACTCTAAACTCATATGAAAATAGAGTGTAGCTTTATAAAATAAAAGTAAAAATTGCTGGATCTGGAAATCCAATCTGTATTTCAGGCTTAATGTTACAGAGCTGGTCTTAAGTAGATTTCAGAGTGATTCTCGTTTACAGCTCTGGAGTCTCTGTCACTGAATTAGTCACAAAAAAACCACTACTTGTGAGGAAATTGCCAGTAAGTGCTGAAAAGCAGAAGGTGTTATGATTATCCCAAAATGTGTGACTGTGTGAAGCCAGCATTGTGCTAGGACTGCCACCCTCATGGAGACAGGGAATCTGGAAATTGTCCCTCTTGAGTAATGAAAGTGGATTTCTGCCCTTGGTGCATGATGAGATACAGGTATTCTTACACTACAAGGAGGGAAGATGCTCAATCAAATTCTAAAATAGCATTACTGATTTAATTGAAGCTTTTTCAAATCAGTTTCCATTGCATTCAGATTAGGAGGCATGTAATGAGGATTGCTGCTTAAGATCTATCTCAGATGTTTTTGAGACAATTAAGCTGAATACTGGTTATAATGCTGAATTTCAGCCCAAAATTCTTTAATCAGTTGATATGGGTATTGTACTTCAGTATGTTTTTTTAAGATAGAAAAGCCTGTTAAGCAAAGCAAACCAGAAGAACCTTCCTTTCTATTTTCTCTAATTTTGCTCAATTATTTGTCCATATTTTAATACCATCCCAACTCTGCCTTTCATGCTAACTATAGATGATCAGTCTTCTGACAAAGGTAGGTACCCTCCTAACTCCCTTTTTGTCCAAATATAAACAACCAATGTATTTTCTAAAATACTTGCTATGATTCCAAAGGGCATAGCAGATATATTGTTCCTAGGACATTTTCTTTGTGAATTATTATTTTACTAATTAATTCAGATTGATGATTTAAGTAATGGAAGTTTGCTTCCGATTCAGGAGAAAAGATTCACCTTTTGATAGGTATTTACATGTTCTGTAGGTTTTTTGGTGAGGTTCAAAGAGTTGCAAGTTAAATGCAGTCTTTGTACCTGTTTAAAAAATTAAAGAAATACTGGGATTTAACCTTTTAGGGCACTCATATA
>VZTN01023442.1:154942-170714 GCA_013400515.1 Erpornis zantholeuca
GGGTGCGGTGTCCGGCAGGCGGAGGGGCCGGGCCGGGCCAGGCCGGGCCGTGAGGTGCGGGGCGGTCACCGAGCAGCTCCCGGCGCTTTGAAGCGGGGGCAGTCGGGCTGCTGAACGAGATCTGCTGGATCTCTGCGGGCCATGTGGGGTTTATTCTTTGCACCGTATCATGATTCAGTTATCTGTTCCAATCCTGTCCTGCTGATTCTCTTTCCCCTTTTTTGTCCATCTTTGTACACTTTTCCCCGGTGAAATTGGGGAATTTTTTTTTTTATGTGTGTGTAGTACACGGGATCTCTGTTCCTATTTTAAGCTTGTACCTCCTAAAGAAATGCAAGTCAAGATCATAGGCTGTCATTAACTTTCTCCCAAGCCAAACCAAATTATATTTGTCTCTGCCAGTCGATGCAGGACATGCACGTCTAGAGATGGGGCTGAAATAATTTTCTCAGTACCAGTCTGGTGTCTGACAGCCACCATCTCCTTCATATTTGTAGCAGGTACCTGGAAAAAATGAAGTCATAGCTCAAAAGCTCATTTGCGCAGTAAATAATTAAAAAATAATTTTGAAGGTAGTTAGCTACTACAGAGTCGTTTTCATTGTTCAGTAATCTATTTTAATTACAGAGTATGGACTTTAATATGTTCAGATGCAAGGGTGTCTAGGAACAGATAGAGTGAGTATAAGTTGCACAGTGGAAAATCTCTGTCTAGTGGAAAGCTTCACTGTTGAGAAGGACTTTTTATGTAATAAATGGCAAACAAAAAATCACCACTGCAGTTTGTAGCCTAAGAACAGTTAAGGTGATAGTTGCACAGATAGACAATGTGCAGTCTTATTGCCAGGGTTTTTTTAAGGAATGCTGAAGAATTGTGGAGGGCAGCTAAAGGAAGAAATAACTTTGTGGCTGAAAAAACTATTTCACAATGGGAACAGACAATCTACTTAACTTGTCAAGACTTAGGAGGCAATATCATCTTTGAAGCACCCACAGAGAGTTAAGGTAATGCTAATGTCTAGTTGAGTAAATGGATTTTCATCAAGATTTGGTCACTGCATGGTGAACTCTGATATTCTTGAACTGGAAAGAATATTAATTCTTAAGAGGATTTTTTGTATCACGTGGAGTTGTGGTGTATACTGCATTGTAAGTAGCTATATAAGTCATTCAGAAAGAATATGAATCTATTTTTACATCATTTCGAACTTCCTGTCCTGCTTTTGTACTCTGTTATGTGCAGTACAGGGTCATGTTTAGGATAACAAGCAACAGAGATTTTTTAACAATAAAAATTCACAGAGCAGCCAGAGCAGGGGGATTGGAATTCCAGTACATTATATAAAACCAATAGAGTTTGAATAAGAACTCACAGGAAAAAATTAAAACCTATGAGTGAAATCCAGAAACTTCTGTTGGTTACTTTTTAGAATATTTTGTACAAGGGTGCTGCTGTCTCTCCTAAGGGTAACAAATCTTTAGATAAAAATGACAATGAAGAGACATTCAGGCCATGGACATTAAATTGGGTCATAGTGTGGAATAACAGTTTATCTGTCAAGTGTCTTCAGGTTGCAAGCAGAGCCAAAGTAATCAATCTTTCAGGTGATACATGAAAGTTAAAATTAATTAAAATGCAGAGATAAAATGATAAAATACTTTGAAAATTATGGGTGTCCATATTACCATAGGCAATTCTAACCTCTCAAGAAGATTAGACAAAATTTGTGAAGACAAGAGTAAAAATGTAACACCCCTAAAATAAGAATTGTATAGGTGATGGACTAGCACAGTTATGTATTTTTCAAACAATAACAAAAGAACAATTTGGGATGCATTTCAAGTGCACATCATTTTGTGTTTCTGTGAAAGTGAGGATGTGTTTCAGTGTAACATTTCAGTCTGACCAGAAGGGTTGGACAGAATTCATTTTTCTCAGGGTTGTAGGTGACACCAAGATGGGGGCAGGAGGGAGCAGTCAGCACATGGGAGGGTGGTAGGCTTTTTATCCAGAACAACCATTCCTGTGAAAACCAATGTTTTGCCTGAAAATAAGCAGGCTTAGGTTCCTGAACTACTGCCCAAGGGAATTTGTGGGGTTTTTCCCAGACGCCTGGAAACCTGCAGTGCTTCCAGCCATGTCTCCATAACTGTATTTGGTAAAAATGTTCTGGTTATGACTGCCCAATCTTTTTCTGTCTGCTTTAAGGTATGTGGGTAACCCATGAAGCAATTCTTTGTTCTTAGTGTGCTAGAAGTGCAGGTGTGTTGTCAGGAGAATGGAGGGCATTCTCCCAAAATTAATATTAAATTTAGTGACTCTAAGGGAAGTGTTGGTAAGAAAACAATTTTGCATGCACAGGACAGTGCAAATTAAGATGTGTTAATAGAGTGGCATTTTTTGCCATTAAAGACTTGGTTTATTTGTTTATAATCCCATATGCCAATAGTTCATAGCCTCATGTATCCTTAATTGCTGATGAATGTTCTCCAAAACCTGTGTTTTGTGTCTGGTAAAATAATTCCTCTCTGTTCAAAAGAAACACTTCTTACTAGTGTTACTCACAAGACGAGGAACTCTAAATCTTCCATACTGAGAATGGACAAGATTCTGTGATTTTTTTTCAGGAACCAGATGAAGCTGATGTTAGCATCTCTCTGCTATTTGAAGGAGCTAGCATTTCAACATGGAACATGATGCAGCTGGAATGAAATGTTAAGGATGAGAGAGATCCAAGGACTGTTTGGAAAGGGAGAAACAAATGGCATACAAATTCTCTCTTTTTCACCTCTAGCTGTGTAAGAAAACCATCTGTAAAATCTGCAAGAGTCATTCACTGGGAATGAGTTTGCCTCCAGGGAAGCCAGTCTGTTGCCAGATTCAACCATTATTTCAGAATGGGAGTTCCTATTGATCATGAACACTATCAGATCTATATTACATTAATTAAACCATATTCTCACCCTACTAAGTGTAGGAACTCGCTGCTGAATTAACACTTTTTGGTTTGGCCTTGCTCTGTAGGATTTTTGTGTTGAAAGCAGAATTCTCCAGACACTGAAACTTCTCCCCTGGCACAGATGATGTCCTGCCAGATGGAAAATCTGTCAGCATTTGTTTGGGTAATGAAGTCTTACAAATATTTGGTTCATTGCCATAGTTGCTTGGCACAGACAGCAGAAAATGTAGAAGCTTCAGTCATGCATAAGTCTTCATCTGCTTACACTAGAATTTAAGGAGTGTGCAGTCATCAGGAAGAAAGGAATTCTCAAGATGTTCATGGCCTTGAATTACATCAAAATTCTGAGTAAATGGACTCAGAGGTTCATATAGATGTAAACTGACTAATTTGGGTATTTATTTTAATTATTTGATTACCTAAGTGTCCAGCCAGAAGCCCTGGATGCATTTCCATCTCACAGATACTTGTCCAAAATGATACTGCACAAATGCTTACCTGGAGTTCAGCTTAATATGAAGACTTCTTGTATTGGCAATTTATGACTTGAGCTGTAGGGAGTTTTTCAAAAATATTTCTGTTTCCATATCCAGTTAGACACATACTGAAAGCTGCTTTTAAAAACAATCTGTCCAGGCTATCTCTTCTCACAAAGTGTGCAGGAACTGAGTTATCCCTCAGCTAAAGCCTCTGTCACATTCTGCTAACATTACCAGTGGGGCTTAGATTTTACTGGGAGACCACATAGTGTGATAAAAGATAGGGATTTTTTTTCTTCCCAGGAAAGTGAGGCAAATATTGTGACTTACATATGGAAATCAGACTCAGAATTAAAAGTTACTGGCTAAAAGGAGTCAGTGCTCTCACAAGCAGAGATTTGTGCATGATCAGTTTTGTTACTGAGCAGATGGATTGTTTGCCATTGTACATCCTGGAGCTCTTCTCAAAGCTTATGGCATTATTACTGGATCTAATGAATTGTCATCATCAAGCCTGAAAGGCATAATTATTGTGTAGCATCCAGCCCAATTGCTCACTAATGGGGTAGGTCACTCTTATAGCCATCTAAAGATGGCAGCTGGTGGTTTTGCTACAATTGTTGGAAAAACTGAGGAGTTGGAAAGGACTTAGCTGACCCAAAGGTACAGAATGTTTTCTTAAGCACTTTAGCATCTTAAACATCACTCCTCTGGATTCTTTTACATTTAGATACTGATTCTAGCCAAGACACTAAAAATGGTGATGAAAACACTGAGTCTCAAAGACTGAATTATATCTGTGTGTTGCTGGCCTCTGGATAACCCTGACAGATCTTTGCATGACTTCAAAGGTGTTGAATAGCACAGGGCATAGGACTACACCTCTCAGTAGCCCTCAGATGAGTCTTCTGAAGCTGCAGTAGCATTTACTCAGTCACTTTCTTCCCGTGGCCTGATAAGGAGCCAGTGCTATTTCACAGTGCTTCAGATTGCCCCTAAAATGTCAGTTTGTCTGGACTGTCTGCTAAGGTAGCAAGTACTGCTTACCAAGTTCTGCAACACTGGTACCTGACAGTAGAGGCTTTTTATAACTGGTTTTTAAATTATTTTGTGTGAAAGCGGTTAATCTCAGAAGTTAATGTGTTATCATCTCCAGTATTTTCCTACTTTGGTCAAAATTTTATGTTCAAAAGTTACAGTTCTATGCCATAGTAGGATCTGGCAGATTCACTTCCATGTGTGCTTTCCTCAGTCATCAGCCAAGAAAGCAGCATTGTCTCATGCACAGCAGTCACCACAGCTCTAAATATTATTGTGAATTTATAACCAGTAGCTAATTCACTCTTGAGCACAGTGTATTTGGCATCTACTAACAGAAAAAAATCAAAGGGTTTGGTTATCAATACCTTGTTAGAACATCATAAATACTGAGCTGATTCACCAAATTCTAATCATTTTCTTGACACTTTCTGTCACACAGGTTCATAGCCAAGAACATTATGAGGCTGCAGCGTCTGGGGATAACCCATGTTCTGAATGCAGCAGAGGGGAAATCATTCATGCATGTGAACACTAATGCAGAGTTCTATGAAGGCACAGGCATCAGATACCATGGCATTAAAGCTAACGATACACAGGAGTTTAACCTCAGTCGCTATTTTGAGGAAGCAGCTGATTTTATTGAGAAAGCCCTTTCCCAGAAGGATGGTAAGGCAAACTGAAATACCTTTCTACCCTGTTTTCTGTGCACTGTGTATGTTTCTTAGCAATTTACTGTTTAAAATGATTCTTTGCTCATGTGATCGACAGAACAACCAAGTGAAAAATTCAGGTAAAGGCCCTGGATCAGAGACATGAGGATCCACAGTAAGACAGCTTAGTCTTCTGTTTGTATGTGCAGGTCTCCAGTACATGGCAAAGGGGAGTCTGTCACTGTAGGGGTGACTTGGAAATGGGAAACAGCTGCTGCATCTTATTATAGTTTCTTTCTGGGAAAATATGTTTTCATTTTTCCTTAGAAGTGTTAAATCACATTAAAAATATTTTTTTTAAAGTAAGTTCAGGGTCTAAAAGTTGTTTTAGGACTTTAGAAATTACAGTTTAAGTGCAGAAGTGATACAAGTAATGCAAGTACTGAAGAGTACTCACATAACCTGTTACATGGGATTTTTTCCAAATGTGCAGTAAGAATAGAGACTGTCACCTTACAGTTATTACATTAAGTCATTACATTATGTTTTGTGTTGATTGCTTCTTTATTTCCTAGGATTGCAGGAAAGCTGAAGGTTATATTTGCAGTGTTGTTTATTGCCACATTTCTCCGTAGTCTGTTTCCTCAGAGGAGAAATCCTAGGACACAGAGCAGTGGGACAGATGGTGTTTGTGTTGTCTAACTATTTCAACATTCCAGTTATTTCTACACATTCTTAATATCTTTATTGCTTCGTGACTGAGCATTAAATAGGAGGAATGAGAAATCCTACAGTTCTAGAAGTTCTTCCTCTGAAATGGGCAAGGGGTGCTGGAGCTGTGATGTGAGTTTTGACAGCTGGAAGTAAATCTTACATCCAATTTGGTGGAGTATGAAAAATTCTAAAAGTTGAAATGCAACTGTTGCAGTTAGCATTGAGACTAACTGGAGCAGGCTAAAGAAGGGTTTGCTGTGCCATGACTGTACCTGCTCAGTGTGATCTCAGTGGTTGCAGAGTCAATCTGAATTTGCAGCAGTTCTATTTGCTGATTCTTTCAGTCTCAGTAGTTGCCTACCACAGCCACCACTGTTTTCTTACAGGTGGTAAACAAAGAGGAACTTTGGAGCTGGGTGATGCTGGAGCCAGTTTTCAGATTAACTGGCTACTGCAAATTGTTAGTTTTGTTTGACATTGAGGTGTAGAGTAAGGACAGTGAGGAGAAGAGATATATAACAGTGTTCTCTCTCAATTTCCTTTTAGTCTTGCAGTGCATGAAGTTCTGGAAGGCAGGTCTGCTGTCCTACAGGTGTCTGTCCAGCCCTTCAGACACTGCTTTTCACAGAGAAAGGCCAGAAACCTTTTTGTTTCTGACCATTTGCTGAGAAGTCAATTCTCTTCCATGTATATAACCAAGAATCTCTAAATTTTGCTAATTCATGACTACAGGCTCTCAAGACATGTTGAGAATTAATTGTTTTAGCTCTTTTACTGTGCTGGTGATTTGCCTTGAGCTGAGAAGCTTTTTGCTGTTTAAGGCAGTTGTGGTGACAGGAATTCTGCTGGTGTGATTGAAAGCAAGTTTTGGTTATGACATGAGTGTGTGTGTGTGTGTTTCAGCTCTTTTCTTGTCTCAAAATCCAGTTTACTCTGGAGAGTAGACTGGGGCCACATGTCCCACTGCATTTGGAAAGGGGAAAATTTCTGTGTCTGGAAAAGCAGGTCAAAGAGGAAGCAGTTGAGAAACAATAAAATCAGGTTAGATTTCTCAAAGGGAGCATGACCTGCTTTTTCATTTTTGGACACCTTGCTACAGGATTTACCCATGTGGTGGGTTAACCTTGGCTGGATACCAGGTGCCCACCAAGCTGTGCCAGCATGTTCTCTCCTCAGCTGGACAAGGGGAGAAAAATACAACAAAAGGCTCCTGGGTCAAGATAAGGACAGGGAGATCACCCAGCAGTTACCATCACAGGCAAAACAGACTCAGCTTGGGGAAGTTAATTTCACTTAATACCTATCAAATCAAAGTAGGAGAATGAGTGACAAAACCAAACGTTAAAAGAGCTTCCCTCTACCTCTCATTTATTTCCATGTTCAGCTTCATTCCCTATTTTCTGTACCTCCTGATCCCAAGCAGCACAAGGGGACAGGGAATGGTCATTGCAGTCAGTGCACATTTTTGCTGCTCCTTCCTCTTGGTTCTCTTCCCCTGCTCCAGTCTGGCCTACAGGAGACATCCAAGAACTTCTCCAGTGTGAGGCCTTCCTAGAGGCTCAGCTTTGTTCCAGTGTGGCTCCCATTTCCATGGTGGGCAGTCCTCCAGGAACAGGAACAGGCAGGAACAGGCTGCTTTAGTGCAGGTCTGCCACAGGGTAGCCAGTTCTGCCTGAAAACCTGTTCCTCTATCCATGGAGCCACAGGTCCTGCCAGGAGCCTGCTCCAGTGCAGGTTTCCCACGGGGTCATGGCTTCCTTTGGGCATATCCCCAGCTCTGGCACTGCCCACGGGCTGCAGGAGGATTCTGCTCTGCTGTGGACCTGCCTGGGGCACAGGGGGACAGCCTGCCTCACCACAGTCTTCCCCACAGGCTGCAGGAGAATCTTCTTTCCAGTGCCTGGAATATCTTCCCCTCTTCAGTCTTCACTGACCTAGGTGTCTGCAGAGTTTATTTCACATATTCTCACTCTTCTCATTCACCTGCAACAGGTTTTTTTTCACCTTCTAAAATACATTATTCCAGAGGTGCTACCACTATCATTGCTGGATTTGGCTTTGGCAGGTCCATCTTGGATCTCTTTTGGACATAGGGGAAGCTTCTGGCATCTTCTCACAGGAGGCACCCCAAAATGATGCCATGCAAACTCAGTACAACCCACAGAATATGTAGAATGAGTTCCCTAATCAGTCAGCTGGAAGCATTTTATTGGTGTGGATGAACAACGTGGTTAGATTTTTCTGGCTCTTGTCTCTGCACAGTAGGCAGCTTCATCTACTTGAGTGTTAATGCAGCTTCCTCAATAGCCAGAGAAGTGGCCAGGTATGAGGCACCACAGAGTTAGTGTAGCAATTGGCAGCAGTGCAGCAAAAAGCCTGGATGTCTTTGAAGAGATGCACTATGTGGCAAACAGCATATTTGTTTGCAGTGTATTTTAAACTTCATTTATTTGTGCTCTTTGGTACTGGTCATCTTTACAGGCAAAGCTTGTCTAAACCATCAAAGACTGGAGAGGTGCAGTAAACAGACATAGTTTGACTCTCGTGATATAGTAGCAAACATGTTTCAGTGAGATTGTTTGACATGCAACCTATTTTTTTTCTTCTTTTACATTATCCTTGGTCACAGACTGTGTAGGTCCCAACAGAGTGACAGCACCTTTCCTCCAGCTTCTCCTGTAGCATTTGGCATTCACAGCTCCCAAGCTGCGAAAGGCCTGATACCAACACCCTTTACATCCTAGCTGTTCCATGCTGCCCTTCAAACACCCATCCCACAATAACCCAAACCTGTGTTCCCTGCAGGACAAGTGTTTGTGCACTGCCGTGAGGGCTACAGCCGCTCTCCCACGCTGGTCATCGCCTACCTCATGCTGAGGCAGAACATGGATGTCAAGTCTGCCCTGTGCACTGTGCGCCAGAAGAGAGAGATTGGCCCCAACGATGGCTTCCTGAGGCAGCTCTGCCAGCTCAACGAGAGATTAGTGAAGGAGGGCAAGCTCAAGCCCTAGGACAGAGCACTGTAGTGTTATGTTTTTTTAAGTTTCTCAAACCTTTAGAGGATGTCTTAGGTGCTTTAGTGACCCAAATCTCAACCATCAGGCTAAAGCGAGACTGAATTCCTGCTTGTCTAGTGCAAGTATATTTCTTGAACTCTGTGACTGTCTTTCAAGATGGTACAAAATTGTGTCACTGTTTGCCATAAAGAGATGTTTTGGAGGGGTTGGAGCTGTTGCCACAAAGAGATGTTTTCAGAGGGGTAACTCCAGTGATAACAGCTGTCTTCACATGTATTTCAGAACCCCTGCAGACTCCATAGCATATATGGTTTGCATTGACATTGAATGTGATTCATTTAAGCTTTGTCTTTAATCTCACCAGAGCACCAGTTTCTGAAAGCCCCAACACATCTCTTCACTCACTCTTAATAGGAGCACTGTAATTTCTAAAGCTTCTTTTTCATACACACAGGTGCCTAAAGTTTGAATGTAGGAGCTTCAAGGAAGGGAGAAGCATATACAGAAATGCACAGATGCACTCTCTTGGAAAATGAAGTGCATGCAGTGTTTTGTGTGGATTTTTGCAATACACAGGGTGTGATAGTAAAGCCATTCAGAGCCCATGCTTGATGCACACTGTTTCCAAAAATAATTGTATCTCTTGCTGTTACAATTGACATGAAATAGTCTGTTACTAAATGCTCTTTTATTTTTATTTCAAAATCATACTAGAAAAAAATGTCAAGAGCAAATGCTGAGGGAAAAACTTGAATAAAGAAGAAATACCAGTATTTAGAAATGTTTGTGGTGGATGTATAATTAAGTCCTAAGTATCTGAATATAATGGCTTTCAATGCTTGTATGGAATTACAGTGTCTTTATCTCTTCTTTACTATCACTGTATGACCACATTCAGATTACTTCCAGCACAGGTGTGCTTACAAAGCAGTTTGCAGAAGAACACTCTTGACTTCTTGGATTGTTTGCATGGTATCATTAAATAGAAATGAGCATTGTAATGTATCACACTGTATAGGAAATATTTACATTCTAATAAAATAAATGATGTCTCGATTCTGTTTGCCATGCAGATGAAATGAGTCACTGCAGTGCTGGGAGGGGGAACTTTGTTTGCACTGTGCCTGACTCGGTGTGTAAATGTGGACCTCTGAGTTACAGCAGTTACTGTGTTAATGCAGATGATCTCCCACTGCACACTCGGGGTTGTTGGTTAAACCATCACAAACCAGGGTGGCTGTGTTCTGTTCTTACCTGTGCTTTAATGTAATTTTAAAGTGAAAAATCTTAACACTGTTTTAAACAGAAACACTGTGACTTAGTGACACGTGTGATCCCAGATCTAGTTTTGTCTGCTCAGTTTAGTAATCAGAAATCACAAAGGACAAGCATACATTGTGTTACTTCTGTAGCTGGGGTTGTGTGGTTTGGAGATGTGGGAGTGGCAGGGGGAAGTTCTGTACAGCAAGGTAACTTCCTTGAAGTTAAACTCCAGAGGCTGTTATCCCCCTTGAGCACCAGTGTTACTGTTGTTCCTTGCCCTGGATGGCACTGCCACATCAAGTAGCCTTTTCTCCATTGTGTCCTTCACATGATAATTGGGGACCACTCTGTGCGGTTCCAGTCACATCTCCACTGTCAGTCAGTGTTCAGTGCTTGCTTTGAATCAGGATGGTTCAGTAATAATTAGCAGTAGTCAATTCCGTCAGCTAATTGCACACCTGTTTGCTTTCTCCCATTAATCCATTTAATCAGGAGTAAATTAATTGCTTCTTCAAAATACCTAGTTGCTAATTTCATGTTGTGTGAAACAGGAGTAGTGGCTTTAGAAATAGGAACACTGGCCTTATCTTTTCTACAACACTGACTTTTCACACTCCAGTCTAATTTATACATTACCCTTTTAAAAATTTTATTATAAGCATAAACTTTTTAATCTAGCCTCACACTAACATTATCTTAACACCTATCTGCACTATAAGGAAAAAGGAAATTCATGTTGGATGCACTTTTATCTTTCACCTGTTGCTTGGAAGTCAAAATTCCAGTCCATTAAAGAGCTAAGAAACCATTCACTGGGCATTAGGCCTTTGTTACTCTTGGGTAGATTGTAAGAAGGCTAGCAGCTGGAACCAGAATGGTTTATTAAAATTGAGTCTGTTTATCTTATGGCTGTTTCCGTAATTGTCAATATCAAAAAATACTGAAAATCAAACCAGGGAATGTGTTCTTATATTCAAGATAATCTTTTACTTTACTTACTTTTATGGTAACTCCAGCCCATTTGTCTCAGTAAAATAAAACTGGTTTAGCAAATGTTTTGTAAATATGAGGGTGGAGAGGCATAAGTAAGACAATGTCACAAATTGGTTTTAAAAGTGAGACCATGTATCATTTAAATTTAAAATTACTAATGGACAACTCAGTAATGAAACCACTTCTGCCTTTAGAGCAGGCTAAAAATAGTTAGAATGTCAGCCCAGTGCTCCATTAATGGACCATACCCTTCCTCTTTTAGCCTCACTCTCCAAGTACAGTCATGTTGCAAATTCCTCTGCCTGTTTTAGCTGGCCAAGAAGATCTTGTAAGCCTCTAATCTGCTGTATACTTCTAAATTTCTCCTTCTGATTGTGGAAGGAAAGATTGTAAAAAACATGGGAATGAGAGCTTTCATTCCATGTAATGTGAAATTGAGAAAGTATTGGAAGAAATGGAACTTTTTATTCCTCTGAGATTGCTGTGCACCTGCCCTTTGTTGTGGGGTGTTCTTTACAAGAATTTAGGAAGATAGATTTTAAAAGAACTGTTTGTTGCAAACAGCAGCACTCTGGTTCTGGAGCTGAAACTCCTTGGCCACAGCTAAAATAGTGTAATCAGGATTTACATTCATATGTTTATCCTGAAGAGCAGTGTGGTAATTTTTGTGTCGATGCTGCTATGGAGAAGGGATGGTGTCTCCATAAAATATGCATCTATCATGGAACAAAGATCTCTACCATGCCAAGTCCAAAGAAAAACCAATAGCTTAGGGGTTTTGTCCTTAAGAGTTAGTGAAGTTAGAGAGGGGGGAAGAGAGAAGGTGAGAAGCTACTCATACTTTAAAACAAGAAACAAAGATGAAAGTCCAGATAGACAAAAGGGTGATACATGTAAAACTAAATTCACTTACTCACACTGAACTCTTTTCTTAGCTGATGAAAAAGTACAGGAAAGAAGTCTGTAACTAAAAATAGCAAACTAAACTAAACCAAAACTAGCAACTAAAAAGCAAAAGCAACATTTTATAGTTCTTCCTTGATCCTTCAGTCCTGCAGTGACACTACAGTGTTGGCAGGTGTTGTACCTGGCATGACCTCTGCACCACAGGCACTGCCAGAAACCACTTCATCAGAGAGTGCTGCACTGCTGAAAAGTGAACATTTCATTTATTTCATACTTAGAATTAATAATATCTGAATGCAGAAGTAGCAGCCACAATACATTGTGTTGTAATTCCATTTTTGGGTGCCTGTGTATTAGAATTGGACACCCTTTTCTTCTGCAGTAATTATGATTGGTGATGAGAGTGATGTGAGAATTAATCTTCATAAAAGGCCTTGGAGATGAAAAGCACTGTGTATAAGAATAATTACTGCTCTCTGAGTTGAAAAACGAATTTGTGTCAAATACATCTTCTTCCTCCTCAGCAGAGAACAACAGCAGAAAGAATATTAGCAATGTTTATTTTCATCATTTAGATCATTGAGCTGCCTTCTGTTGCCCAGAACTAATTAAATCTCTGATGCCAGAAGTAGGAGTTTTTACCTTCTTTTATTTTTTATATTAGTTCTGCTGGTTTACTATGATGTTTTTAGCAGTGAGAGACTATCTAGTGGAATCTTTTTTTAGTTTAGCACAGAGATTTCTTCTAAAATTCCTTTCTGGCCTTCAGCAATGATTAAAACCAGAAATAGAACAAGCCTTTAAGTATTTGCTGGTGAGAATTAGTGTCCTAATTATTTCATCTGCAAATAAATCCTGGAAATTATCAAGTGTTGGTTGCATGTTTTAACCCCAATTCTGTGTGCCAGTGTCGCTGGCTGCCTGACTCACCAGGTGGAGCTGCAGGCTTGTTATTCTTCCCTGAGCAGTGCTGATGTGTGAATCCAGTGCATTCTTATCACTGAAAAAGGCAAGCCACCAGAAGGGTTTATCACTCTCTGGTAGGAGAATACTAAGAATCAGTTTATTTTGGCTGCTTGCAGGAGCTCACACCACAGCATTCAGGCTGTTACATGCACACCATGGTAAAATTCTTAGGAGGAAGTTGATTGGGAAAGGCTGCATCACGGAAAAAACATCGACCTGTTTGAGAAGCCAAGTTCTTGATTGTGTCAAAAACCGAATTCCTGGGCAGTGTGAAGTGTGAGCCATTGTCCAGATAAGCTCAAATTGCCCATGTACAGCTTGGGGCTTGGATGCTGAGCAGAACCCCCTGTGGGCCAGGTGTGGGCAGAGGGAGCACCTGAAGCTGGAAGTGACAGAAGCAATTTCAGAATGTGGTTTAGATGTGTCTGCCTGCGCTGTGGTGCTGCAGTGCAAGCGTGTCAGGAGAGATGCTTGAGCTCAGGAAGCAGCAGCAGTGGATTCAGGCTGAGTACCTAATGCCAATTAACTCAATGAGGATTCAGGCTGAGTACCTAATGCCAATTAACTCCTGTTACCTGCTCCCCTGGAGTGTGTGAGTCCTTCTCGGAACTGTGCACTGCTTTTGGCTGGGGTAGGGTTAATTTTATTCCCGTGTCTGCTGGGGGGGGCTTGGATTTGTGCTGAACACAGCAATGATCTTACAGAGTTGTTTCTGTTGCTGCTGAGCTGACTCCGAGCTCGTATGGCTGTGCTGGGGAGGGGGCTGGGGGTGTGGGAAACTGGGGGGAGGCACACTGAGCCCAATGAGCCAAATGGATATTCCAGACCATTTGGCATCGTGCTCAGCATAAAAGTGTGGAGTGGTGGTGTTTGTCCTCCCAGCCAACAGCTCCACGTGCTGGGGTCCTGCTCTCCCGGAGGTGACTGAACACACCTGCTGCCCACGGGAGGAATTCATTCCTTACTTTGCTGTGCTTGCACACGTGGCTTTTGCTTTTCCTATTAAAATGTCTTTATCTCAACCCAGGAGCCTTTACCCTTGGGATTCTGTCCCAGTCCCACTGGTGGGGAGTGAGTGAGAGGCTGCGTGGGTTTGCTCCTGGCTGTGGGCAAACCACAACTCGTGACTGAGGATGGTATTTTTCAGCTCAGAAAATAGCAGCTCAGTTCTGCATAGAAGGGGTCCAGTATCAGAACACACTATCCTTGATCACTCTTCTTTTTTTTGTTGTTGTTCTTCATTAACAGTACAAAAATCTCTTTTTTTGTGAGGTGCTGCAGCACAGATCATGTGTGCTTTGCTGCAGAAAGGATTGTGAGCAGGCCTGCACCTACAGTATGTGAAAAAATGTTTTTGTAGCTAAGGAATATGAATGTCTGTGAGATTTGGGCTCTTTTCTGGCATTTATTAGGCTGCCCTCATAGCTTATGGACAAGAAATTTTAAGCCACAAGATAAAAATAACTTCTGAATTTTACATTCAGAAAATTTTTAGTATTATTTCTCCCAGTGGGTTGTACAGATAAATGTTAAGAGAGTTAATACAGAGGATTGTTCAAGTGCTTAAGAGAAACTACATCAAGAAAATTTTTATGTTTTATGTGACAGGTGATTACTCTAAATGAGATTCTTTCTACAAGGCCTGCACTAACAATGATAGCTTTTGGAAATATTCTTTAGGCAGATATCACATAAAAAGAAATTAACAGAAACTGAGCTTTGAAGGCATTTAAACAGGGGAGTAAATAGGTAGCAATAATTCAGTGATTAGCTGTACTCAGCTTTCTTCTGCTCTCCTGTTCTGCTTTTCAGCTGTGCTCTGGTGCCACAAGCTGTGATGTCACTTTGGACAAGGTCTCTGTTGGTGAATGTTCCTATCTGACAGAAATAATACCAAAATCTTTGTTTATTCCCTGGTCCTTCAGGACTTCAAGTCCTTCACCACTTGTTCAGTTTAGCTCTAAGCCAAAAATAGATTTACTTGTAAGTGAGTAAAATTATCCTTAGAACATTTGCAGTAGTTGAGAGTTTGGGTTTTGTGAGTTTTTGAGAGTTTTGTATTTGTGAGACCATCATGAACTGCTTTGGCAAGAGGAGGACATCAGTAATGAAAGATGATCAGTGCCACTGGTGATGATGATGATTATCATCATCATTAGAGAAAAAAGAATCAGCATATTGGAGGCAGATTACTTGACAACAATCTGTATTAAAGAATGTATTAAGAATATAACCTGACAGGCTAAGGAGAAAACAGTCTTGTAGAAAGAAAATAGTGTGTTGTATTCCTCCATAAAAACAGAGTCATTTCTGAGATGATAGGATGCTTAGGATGTGGGCTGGAGGAAAGGAGGAAAGTGAACTGACTGTAAGGGCACACTATGGCATAAAACACAACTCATTATTTCTTTCATCCATTCTTTGGGGTATTTGGAAAGGAGAGCACTTCTGAGAATGCTGATTTCTAATTTTGGGCTGAGCAAAAGCCTAGAGAGGGAAGCACCTTGCAGTGGATTTCAGATGCTGCTGTTTGAGGAAAGGAGCATTGCAGAGAGCTCAGCCTCAGCAGCACTGCTGCACCTGCTGGGAGTGACTGTGACTGTGGCTGTGGCTGTGCCTGTGCCTGTGCCTGTGTGTGTGTGTGACTGTGACTGTGACTGTGACTGTGGCTGTGGCTGTGGCTGTGGCTGTGTGTGTGTGTGTGTGTGTGTGGCTGTGGCTGTGGCTGTGACTGTGACTGTGACTGTGGCTGTGTGTGTGTGGCTGTGGCTGTGTGTGACTGTG